>LBNU01023561.1:0-12370 GCA_014162995.1 Artemisia annua
AAAATCCTGCTTCTTTAAGACTTTGTCATTTTCTTCACTTTTATGCTCCAAAAACGTCCGAATATGCATGTTTTCCAGAATTCCTCTCAAAAGTACCTAAAATGACAAAATGAACGATTTAGGGCAATATTTGATCACATTTATACGAATTAGGGCTTAAATGACCCCCTAAAAGCGTAACACTTTTCGTCTCATCAAATACCCTTACACTTGAGATTTGCTTGTCCTCAAGCAAATGAGCTTTTATTCTAATCAAAATATGAGTTAGGGGTCATTTAACACGAATATAAAAGTAATTACAACAAATAGTTATTCGACCCTAATCATAACAATCACGGAAATCATACACTAGCACCTCACGAATAGTGTTTGGATTCTCACATCTCTCAAATGTCATAAAGTTTATATCTCATAAATGGAAACGGAAAATAACACTCACTAGCTGTCATAGCAAATAGATTACCATAGGCCTGGGAAAGGATCAATTACTCCTCCACTAGGCGTAAGCACCTAAGATAAACTATCAAAGAGGTCTTTCCAAAGGGTTGTAACATAAGGTGTAGGGATATGATAACACGGTTTGGTTGGAATAAGGGGTATTTAGTGGTGGCGAGTTAATTATCATGATCAAATACATGCACTATACATCGTTGCTTAAGTCAAGACTCGACTCAATCTTAGTCTAAAAATGAAATAACAAAAACTAAAAAGAACATAAAAGGAAATGGGATGGTAGTCTGTATGTTTTTTTCTTTCTTTTTCATATTTTTTTGTATTTTTCTTGATTTTTCAATTTTTTTTTTAATACATTCTTGCCCTACCATCCAAAATAATACATCATAGGGGATTTGCATTCCCCTTACACTTGAATCTTTACATAACTTTACAATCACTATTCTAATGACTCGAATTAAGATAATCGAAAAACTTGGAGTACTTTTAAAATGTTTAGCACATATGGGGGTAATAATGTTGCTCTTCCCCATTACTTCATTACACTAGTACTTTACCCATGAGTCCCAATCGTCCCAAAACAATATGTACAAGGATATGACTTAACTTAGCAACCATGTAATTGACCGGATAATTAACTAAGGGTTTAACAAATGTTTTCACAATAATGCACCAAAGGTGGGTGCATACAAGGTAGGCTAAGGCGATTTGGGTGTACATTTAGTGGGGTGTAAACAAATTCTCACTTTGAGTAAGATGCTCAAAGGTCGAAACGAAAGGATAGGCTCGGAGGGGTGTACTAGGGGTATCGTGTACCAAAAATGGATACAACGCAAAGGGTGTGGGAGAATTACTTGACCAATGAAGTCAATGTAATTATAACAAATATACGGGTGTAAAACAATGGGTTAATCCTAATGCCTCTTATCATGTAGTAAATCTTAACTACACGAATGTAGTCTCACTTGTGGATTTGAGATGGTCCTAACGCAAGTTCTAGAATCTAAATACTACCGGTACTCACATCATAGCACCAAAGATGGATGCTTTTCCTACCAATTCTAGGGGCGAACCTCACATATTTGGGGTGGAAAATTTTTTAGTGGTACGGTTTTGTGCTAGTCATACAATTTCCTATCCATGAGACGCTCATTAAGATCAAGGTTTCACTTCTAAATGTTGTAAAAAATTTTAAATTGGCGCTAAAATTGCCCTAACAAATATTTCTCTTGGTTTTATTACAAATTTACTATCAAACAAAGCAAAACATCAAGCGTAAGTATATTCTCAACGGTGCTTTCATTTACCCCCCTTACACTTAAACCGAACATTGTCCCCAATGTTCAAATAAAAGACGTAAAAGTAAATAAGATGAAAGAATGAAATCAAATACTCCCCTGAATCGTTTGTTGTGGATAGTGATGTAACATGGTTAGATCTTCTTCCAAGATAGACGAACGTTCAAAGCTTCCCTTCCAAAATAATAAACGTCTTCTTGTCCAAAATAACCTGTTAACCTGAAAAAGATAAAGGCCAACCTCGCGTAAAATCGGCGGTAAAATCTACATAATAAGATATAATGCTTGTGGAATGAATATTTTGCAGAATTCCTGGAGATTATAAGTTAAAGAATTGACAAAACTTTTTAGGTTTCCGGAAAAATACAAAACTTTCAAAAATTGCAGAAAATTATAACCTGACGCCGTCAGGTGTTAACCCTGACGCCGTCAGAAAGTTCTGACAGAATTCTCATGTTAAGCTTCCGGGAAAAATTCTGGAAAAACTAGATCTTACTTCCTGGAATTCCTGCAAAAATTCATTATGACTCGATACAAGCATTTGACTCAAACAAGTACTAATATGTATGCTAATTTCATTGTTATGATTCATGTTCATTCGTTCTATATAAACCGATTTAGATTTCCCTTACACTTAGCTTTTGCAAAATACCTTTATATGTAGTTAAGACGAAGTTAAAAACAAAATAAAGCATTTTCACAATTTAGTTTGAAGCATGAATCAATAACAAGAAATATAACTTACATACGGAAACAAATAAAATCAAATAAACACACAAAAACACACAAAACATGGGTTGCCTCCCAAGAAGCGCTTTTCTTTATTAACGAGTCTTGTAGCTAGACTCAAAGTCACCGTACGTTACGTGACTTCGTCGTTGGTCTCGGTTCCTAAGTCATCCTCTTTTCCGGTTTTGTATTCGGGCCCTAAGTTCAAACAATCCTTATAGAAACCGAAAATCCTTTTCATGACATAGTCTACTCCCCTACGTCTATCCTCATCATTCCTATAGTAAACCGCTTGTTTGAGCTCCTTCTCAACGTTTGACAAGTGTTGGTATTGCTCTATCTTATACGGCATTTGGTAGTTCACCTCATCGGTCTCATCCTTAAATGTGACTATCCCTAAGGAAGGTTCATGAGTCATTCTAGAGACCTCGATAAATGGTTTGCCTAAGACTACTTGGGTCACACTTGCATCGATTATTGGGCGGATATCTTCTACAATCACAAAGTCGGTGACATAGGTAAAGTTTCCTACATAAACCGGTAATCCTTTAACTCTTCCCGTGAAGTTACTAATCCATCCCTTATCGGGAAACACTCTATACCCTAGTTGACTTTTCATTATCAAATTGTATTGAGCTCTAGTCATGATGTTAATGGGTGATCTAGGGTCAATGTACGCTTTCCAAATATGCAAATGCCCGATGTTGCATGGTATGTTGAGATTAGATGGATCGCCCACCTTGAAAATTGGGTTACCTAGGATGTATGGGGTCTCGGAGTCATCGAATAGATTCTTATGATATGCTCGCTCTTCCTTAGTGGGTAACCTATTGAAGTAATCCTCCTCCTCTACTTCTTCTATTTCGCTAACCTTAGCCTTCCTATCATCCTCTAATTCCTTACTCTCATCCTTTGATTCACTATCATTCTCACTCCTATCAATTGGTCTAATGGTCACAACGTTTACGAAGTGGACATGTTTGGATGAAGAGGGGTCCTTGATTTGTGGTTCGCTATTGGTGTTTCTAGCGTCCTTTTGTGGGGGTGATAGCACTTGGTTGTTGAGGGCTTTCAACAAGTTGTCAATTTTATTGGTCATCTCTACTTGTTGTTGATTGAATTCGGATGTGAATTTAGCTATGCGAGCTTCTTGAGATGCCATAAAATTGGACATCAATCCTTCAAAGTTGTTGGTACTACCATAGTTGTTGGAAGGATTGTTGTTGAAGGTACGGTTTGAGGAATTACCGTTGGGTTGAAACCGGTTAGGTGGGTTGGAAGAATTGTTTTGGGGTGCGTTTTGGTTTGACTTCCACCTAAGGTTGGGGTGATTTTTCCATGAGGGGTTGTATGAATCTCCATAAGGGTTTGGCTCGGGTTTGAAAGTGTACCACTTATCTCCCGCTCCGTCGGTACGCGTGGATGCGTAGTCCGCAAAAGCTTGTTCGGGGAGTTCCATGCAATCACGAGTGTCGTGGGGACCACTACATAATTCGCACGAAGAAGTGATTTTGTTCACTTGGCTTGAAGGTTTAGGAGCTTCGTAGGATTTCATGAGAAACTTGACTTGGTCTTCAAGTTCTATGATCCTACGGTCGGAAGTGCTTGAATTATTCGAAGGCAAAGATATTGCCTTGACCGTTTTATTCAAATCACGGGGATCATTCCAACTTTCGTTGTCATATAGAGCAAGATCTTCTAGGAGATCCCATGATTGTTCCGCACTTAGATCACGTAGCTTGCCACCGGCCGCTTGGTCAATGGTTTGCCTCGTGTGGAGATTGATGTGGTCATAGAAGATTTGGACTTGGAGCCAAAGGTCTATGCCATGATGAGGGACTTTTTGGAGTAAGTCCTTGAATCGAGTCCATGCCTCGTAGAGGGTTTCGCCTTGGCGTTGTTGGAACGCCAAGATATCATTCCTTAGCTTGGTAGTTCTCCCCGGTGGGAAAAATTGAGCAAGGAAACGAGTTGTGAGATCGTCCCAAGAGGTGATGGATCCTGCGGGAAGTCGCTCAAGCCATTGACTAGCTTGGTCCCGTAGAGAGAATTGGAAGAGACGCAATCGGGTCGTCTCTCGAGTTGCAACATCAAGGTCTATGGAATCTACGATTTTGAGGAAATCCTTGAGATGTTGGTTTGGATCTTCGGAACGAAGTCCATGGAATGCGCATCCGCTTTGCACCAACCGGATGGTGTCGGATCGCAAGGGAGTGACATTGGCTCCTTGAGTGAGCTCAATGGTGTTTCGATAGCCAAGGTGGCTAGGTCGGGAATACTCTCCTAAGGTGCGGGGTCTAGGAGGTTGGTTTGGTTGTGGTGGGTGGTTTGGTTGAATTAGGTTGTTGGGATCAAGGATGTTACCACCTTCCATGATGGCGGATGGTAAAGATTACGAACAAAAACACGAAGAAAAAGATAGACTAAAGAAAATCCTAGAAAAAGAAAATAAAAATCTCACTAGAAAGGAATCTAGTGAGTAGACCTAAAGAAATAAAAATTCTACCTAAACAATAACTATTCCCCGGCAGCGGCGCCAAAAACTTGATGCGTGGTTTTGTGACCTTACAACAGGTTTTACCTCTCGAGGGATCTCAAGAGGCTTACAACCCCACCAGGCAGTGTACCTGACCGATGTAGTATAGGATAGTGGTAAGTACGGGGGATTGATCGTTCTCTCACAGGGAATAGTGTTCGTTAGGATAGAAAAGCTACTCTAATAGGTCTAAGGGTGGAAGGAAGATTCTTTTTGTATTTTTATATTTTTTTGAAAGCAATTAAAATCTCGGTTTTTAGAGGAAGGGCGGAATTAGTTGCTAGTCAACTAACCCAAGTTTACTACTTATGCAAATTAAAATAAAATAAATATCTAAACTATTGTGGTTGTGAAAACAATATGGAGAAAATTGTGTTTACTTAGATTTCATTACTCCCTAACTATCTTTTACCGGTTAATTGATATGTGTGTTACTTGTGTGGATGAAGGGTGTATTCCTAATAACTCATGGAGTGGCATACATATCTCTCCAATTCTATGAGCTCTTATCTCGCCCTATGCCATGCACGGCACAACCATAGGGGTTGTAAACAGTGGCTCATGCGTTAAATACTACCTTAATAGCCTAGTATGCCTTGGCTACATGTTTCCCAAGACGTTCAAGCACGTTACCATAAAGGAGGTTGGCCAGTTTTCTTGAGCCTAACATTGATGGAACAATCATCCCAACAAACAACAACACACACCAATCAACCAATAATTAATAGTTAGGTTTCATTAGATCTAAGCAAACACTAGAGAATTTAGCTACACATGTTAATTAAAAGACAAGCAAAAGAGATAATCAACCAACACATAGACATATTGATTGAATTAAAGTGAAGACTTATCTTTAATTAAGCACTAGGGTTCCAAGGGTTGGAAACCCTAAAAGTCACAGAAAATTCGTCTTTAGGGTTTGCCCTAAAATTTCTCCACAAAGTTCCATACCTAATGAATGAAAATTTGGAAAATATATATAGAAAATAAGTTCGGACGGCGTCAGCTTATAGGGCCTGACGCCGTCAGCTCGTCGCCATTAGGGTTCTCGGATGGTCTAGATCCATTTGGGACGTGGTCAGCTTGTAAAACTCTCTGGGCCGTCTCTCTTTAACTTAACACGTGACGGCCTACATCTTCTAACACCTGACGGCGTCAGGTGTAAATTCTTGAAATCTTTCTGGCCCGTCATTTGATAATTGAATTCCACTCTTTTGTCATCCTTGCTGACGGCGTCACCTTGTGACTTCTGACGCCGTCAGGTTGTAAAATCCTGCTTCTTTAAGACTTTGTCGTTTTCTTCACTTTTATGCTCCAAAAACGTCTGAATATGCATGTTTTCCAGAATTCCTCTCAAAAGTACCTAAAATGACAAAAGGAACGATTTAGGGCAATATTTGATCACATTTATACGAATTAGGGCTTAAATGACCCCCTAAAAGCATAACACTTTTCGTCTCATCAAATACATATAAAGGTATTTTGAAAAAGCTAAGTGTAAGGGAAATCTAAATCGGTTTATAAGAACGAATGAACATGAATCATAACAATGTATATTAACATACATATTAGTATTTGTTTGAGTCAAATGCTTGTATCGAGTCATAATGATTTTTTGCAGGAATTCCAGGAAGTAAGCTCCAGTTTTTCCAGAAACTTAACATGAGAATTTTGTCAGATCATTTCTGACGGCGTCAGGTGTTACAACCTGACGGCGTCAGGCAATAATTTTCTGCAATTCTTGAAAGTTTTGTTTTTCTTCCGGAAATAAAAAGTTTTTGTTAATTCTCTAACTTATAATCTCCTGGAATTCTGCAAAAATATTCATTCCACAAGCATTATATCCTATTATAGATTATACCGCCGATTTTATGCGAGGTTGGCCTTTATCTTTTTTCAGGTTAACAGGTTATTTTGGACAAGAAGATGATTTATATTTTGGAAGGGAAGCTTTGAGCGTTCATCCTTCTTGGAAGAAGATCTAACCATGTTACCTCACTATCCACATCAAACGAATCAGGGGAGTATTTGATTTCATTCTTTCATTTTATTTACTTTTACATCTTCTAAGTGTAAAGGGGTAAATGAAGGCACCTTAGAGAATACAATTGCGCTTGATTTTTGTTTGTTTGATAGTAAATTTGTAATAAAACCAAGAGAAATATTTGTTAGGGCAATTTTAGCGCCAATTTAAAATTTTTTACAACATTTAGAAGTGAAACCTTGATCTTAATGAGCGTCTCATGGATAGGAAATTGTATGACTAGCACAAAACCGTACCACTAAAAAATTTTCCACCCCAAATATGTGAGGTTCGCCCCTAGAATTGGTAGGAAAAGCATCCATCTTTGGTGCTATGATGTGAGTACCGGTAGTATTTAGATTCTAGAACTTGCGTTAGGACCATCTCAAATCCACAAGTGAGACTACATTCGTGTAGTTAAGATTTACTACATGATAAGAGGCATTAGGATTAACCCATTGTTTTACACCCGTATATTTGTTATAATTACATTGACTTCATTGGTCAAGTAATTCTCCCACACCCTTTGCGTTGTATCCATTTTTGGTACACGATACCCCTAGTACACCCCTCCGAGCCTATCCTTTCGTTTCGACCTTTGAGCATCTTACTCAAAGTGAGAATTTGTTTACACCCCACTAAATGTACACCCAAATCGCCTTAGCCTACCTTGTATGCACCCACCTTTGGTGCATTATTGTGAAAACATTTGTTAAACCCTTAGTTAATTATCTAGTCAATTACATGGTTGCTAAGTTAAGTCATATCCTTGTACATATTGTTTTGGGACGATTGGGACTCATGGGTAAAGTACTAGTGTAATGGAGTAATGGGGAAGAACAACATTATTACCCCCATATGTGCTAAACATTTTAAAAGTACTCCAAGTTTTTCAATTATCTTAATTCGAGTCATTAGAATAGTAATTGTAAAGTTATGTAAAGATTCAAGTGTAAGGGGAATGCAACTCCCCTATGATGTATTATTTTGGATGGTAGGGCAAGAGTGTATGAAAAAAAAATCGAAAAATCAAGAAAAATACAAAAAAATATGAAAAAGAAAAGAGAAAAACATACGGACTACCATCCCGTTTCCTTTTATGTTTCTTTTTAGTTTTTGTTATTTCATTTTTAGTTTAAGATTGAGTCGAGTCTTGACTTAAGCAACGATGTAGAGTGCATGTATTTGATCATGATAATTAACTTGCCACCATTAAAATACCCTTTATTCCAACCAAACCGTGTTTATCATATCCCTACACCTTACGTTACAACCCTTTTGAAAGCCCTCTTTGATAGTTTATCTTAGGTGCTTACGCCTAGTGGAGGAGTAATTGATCCTCTCCCAAGCCTATGGTAATCTATTTGCTATGACAGGTAGTGAGAGATATTTTCCGTTTTCATTTATGAGATATAATTCTATGACACTTGAGAGATGAGAGTATCCAAACACTATTTGTGAGGTGCTAGTGTATGATTTCCGTGCTTATTATGATTAGGGTCGAATGACTATTTGTTGTAATTACTTTTATATTTGTGTTAAATGACCCCTAACTCATATTTTGATTGGAATAAAAGCTTATTTGCTTGAGGACAAGCAAATCTCAAGTGTAAGGGTATTTGATGAGACGAAAAGTGTACCCGTTTTAAGGGGTCATTTAAGCCCTAATTCGAGTAAATGTGATCAAATATTGCCCTAAATCGTTCCTTTTGTCATTTTAGGTACTTTTGAGAAGAATTCTGGAAAACATGCTAATTTGGACGTTTTTGGAGCATAAAAGTGAAGAAAACGACAAAGTCTCAAAAGAAGCTGGAAAACCTACCTGACGGCGTCAGAGTCACAAGGTGACGCCGTCAGCCAACATGGACAAATAAGTAAAATCAGATTACACTAGACGCCCTATGAAGAAAACAAGATGTTTACACCTGACGACGTCAAGTGTTAGAGAAAGTAGGCCGTCAGGTGTAATGCTAAAGAGTGACGGCCCAGAGCACATTTACAAGTGACGGCGTCAGAAGTAAATCTAGGCCATCCGAGAACCCTAATGACGGCGAGCTGACGGCGTCAGAATCCATAACCTGACGCCATCAGAATGGAAAATCTATATATACTTTTCTATTTTTCATTCATTAGTGTGGAACTTTTGGTACAAGTTTGGGAAAAACCCTAAAGACGAATTTGGCTGTATTTTCAAGGGTTTTTCACCCTTGAATCCTTCATGTTCAATTAAAGATAAGTCCTCAGTTAAATTAATCAATATGTCTATGTGTTGGTTAATTATATCTTATGCTTGTCTTTCAATTAACATGCTAGGCTAGATTTTTCTTGTGTTTGCTTAGATCTAATGAAACCTAACTATTAATTATTGGTTGATTGGTGTGTTATTATTTTATTGGGATGAATGTTTCATCAATGTTAGGCTTAAGAAAACTGGCAATACTCCTATATGGTAACATGCTTGAACGTCTTAAGAAACATGTAACTAATGCGTACTAGGTTATTAAGGTAGTATTTAATGCATGAGCCACTGTTTACAATCCCTATGATTATGTGTACGCATAGTTGTAGGAGGAGATAAGAGCTCATAGAATTGGAGAGATATGTACGCCACCCCATGAATTGTTAAGGAATACACCCGCATCCACGCAATTAATACACACACCAATTAACCGGTAAAAGATAGTTAGAAAGTAAGAAAATCTAAGTAAACACATTTGTTGTAGCCTCTCGTAATTTTCCCATACGGTTAGTAAATATATATGAGTTATTACGTTATTTAAATACCCACTTTTACGAGTGACAATTTTTTTTTATATATATGACTTGTTATATAAATCACAACGGTAAATTGTGATTTATCATTTGCCTAGGAACGATGCTTACACACAAATCTAGATAGTCTAATTATCGCGAATATATTTAAACGTTAATATTTTTATAAATATACATTTTGTTTAAACACCGTACAATATTTATATATTCCCGGAGCCTACGAAAATTCTCGAGACTACCCACTAATATTATTGGACCATAACCCGACCCTTGAAATTTACTACGTGGCCCCCGTAACCCATTGGGCCTATAAACCCAACTATTAAACCAAACGGGCTCGTTTTTCATTTTTCTTTTCTTTCTTTTGCTGGGCCGAACACAACACAAGCCCAAAGGGCTTAGAAGCCCAAAACGTCCCCTAGTATATTTTTTTTCTTTTGTTTCCAGCCACGACACCTCCAAAACGCACCCTATTTCTTTTGATTTCGACACACGACCTAGACATATTTTTACACCACTCGATTTATCACCTAGCCAATATTCAGAAGTGCCAAAGTTTATTCATATTTCGTTCATTTGCTATCCCAAATCTGCCCCAAGTAAACCTCCCAACTCACTTGTGCACAAATCCAAAAACGTATCACAAGCCTTTCCTAGCCACCACCCAAGCTCACCATTGGCATCAAAACGAACACTATACATGTCAGGAATGAATATAGGACTTTCTTACACATTCCCTTTGTTGCTAGTTCATGATTGGGCAAGATTTTGGTGCCACCTTTTGAAAACGAGCCAACACACAACCTCGTTGGCATTTTTCCCTTGACATGAACCCTTACAAGTCCTATAAAAACGTTCCATGCAACTCATGTGATATCACACACTTAAACAAACCAAATTCATAACTACTTGAAGTTTACGATTCAAAGTTGGGACAGAAAGATTGCAAGGCGTACGAACCATAGAAGTGATCCAAAGAAGAGAACCTTGTTCACCTCGAATCATTGCTAGGCTGTGAACCATTCTACGTTGATCCCTTGTACCATTTCGAACCATACTTTACGAAAAATCCACCCCAAGTGGTGAGGTGAGAATGGAGAACCTTTATTTTTATTTCATTTTCATTTCGTACAATTTTCTCTCGTATATATTTAGAAATATATAAACATAACATACATTTGTTTTTCAACATACTAAGGAAATGTACAAATATTCGATCACAATAATAACATTTACACATGTAATCTTACACGTTTTCTTGTGACTTGACCCATTCGAATTCATGAAAACACTTAGAATAATTCTAAGTGTTGAAAACTGTTTTGATAACGATTTCTGTCGAACACTTTGACCTCACCATTTATAAATTTGACATGTGACATATACATTTTATTGCTCGACCTCATTGTCACCTTGGTGGACAATTGAGGAGCACTTTTTATTCGAACCTATGAGCTTATATAAGCAGTGTACTCGGCTCATTTTGAACCTACCAAATCTGTTTTCTATAAAACTAATAAGATAACTCATGGGCTTGTTAGCCCGTTAAGCTTATTTCTAGCTTATTCGATAAGCTGGTCACACAAGCTTGTTTGTAACAATTTTGTACTATAAAAATGAGTCCAAGGTCAGGCCCAAAGGTCTCGTAAGCCCAATGGATCTCAAATTGTTAACGTTGCCTTGTAATTGTCTCGTTAAGGCCCAATCTTTAAAATAAGCACTTATTGAGCTAATAAGCAGTTGAATTAAGTTACTTTGAGTATTCTGAGCTTATTGAAAAAGTATAAAAGCTAAATTCCAGGTTTGGTGAAATTTGGAATAAATTTGCAAAATTTTCATAACCAAGGACTAAAACTGCCAAAATGGGAAACTTAGGGTAAAAACTGTCAAAATTGATTTTCTGAGTTATAAACTTTAATTATTGAAACTTGTGGGTAAATATTGTTAATATTAATACATTTGGACCTAAAATGAAACAATAGTTAATTTTGGACTAACGGTGTAAAATTTATATCGTTAGGGTTAAAAGTGTAATTTGGTGAAACTTAAAGGATTTTCTGTAAATATTATTTTATAAAAATAATATTAATGTTTGATATATATATAAACACATATTTAATATATAAATTTAACTTATATAAATACGTTATATAATTCGTCACTATAATTAAATTTAACGATATAACGAAATATTATTTATTTCTTTTAACAATACGTTTATTTCATTTTCTTTTATAAGTTACAAACACGACTTATCATTTACAAAACCTTGATAATAACTTTACATAAACCATCGATCATTATACTTACAAGTTATATGTATATATAACTTTGTTTTTATACTTTAAGCATTTAAACAAACACGAGATTCGTTCGTAACTAAATGTCTAACATTCGCGATAAAAACCAGATTTAGACTATCAACTGAAACTTGCATTATATTTTAGGTTGTGTGTGAAGCCGTTGCCTAACATCGTTGAGTTTACGATACTACTAAATCTACTGTACTACTAAGGTGAGTTCATAGCCCACTCTTTAACTATTTTTCCCGTGGGGGGG
>LBNU01023561.1:17538-68299 GCA_014162995.1 Artemisia annua
GAAGGCACGGAGTGGGCATAAACATAGCATGGACTATAATAAACTACTTATTTTCTTTCAGAATAAAACATGTTCTTAACTTATGAAATGTCATGTTCTTTGAATATTTGGTATTTTGAAATAAATTAAACTTTAATACGTCACTTTGTGTCGTTTACTATGATTGTGACAAAGATCCTTGAATTAATACCCCGAAAGTCTTCCGCTGTCATTATTAAGTCTTCCGCTGTTATTGACAACTTTTGGGGGTGTTACAGATTGGTATTCAGAGCCACGGTTATAGAGAACCAGATGTTTTAAACATTGGACTATAACCATACTTTAAACGGACCATTTTACAAAATACCACTTCATGCCCTCCGTGCCTACATTCTAACATCCAGTAGAAATGTTACTTCTCATTTTTATAACTTGATATATGCTTACATGTTATGATTATGCTAATAACTATGTTTACTAACCGGGATTATTACAGTATCATGTCTTCAAAACCCAACTTCATTGTTTTGTTATCGGATTCGGAAATTGAGAGCTCTACACCTATTGTACCAACTCCTGCTCCAACTCCTATGTCTGTGTCACCTACAACGGAAAAAAAATAAGGAAAGTCAGCAATCCCTTAACTCTAAGACTTCTCCTCAAGCATCATCTGGTCCAATCAGACGTGGTAAGCAAACTCCTCCATTCCAGCCTTATGAACCAGCCTCTGCTGGAAAAGTTCTTTCATATGCTGAAGAAAAGGACATCTGTGATGATACCGAATGGAAAAAGGAAATTGCTCCATCTGCAGAACCAGTGATACTACCTAGTATATTCTATCAGCAGACTACTACTGTACCAGTGACAATCAACAGTCCATCACCTGTAACCACCCGCAGTGCTCCCCTGCCTTACCGACAAAGGACTTACCAGATTCGTCCTACCTCCTCAGATCCTTATTATCATGCAAGAACAAACCATCATACTAGGGCTCGTAAGTGAGTCAATGCTCGCAAATGGTCATTTCTACTACCGATCCTCAAATATTGGAGATCTCAAGAGGGTACCCCCACTAACAGGGAACTTGGGGAAGGTTCATCAGTTGCTGCATCCAGGATCCTTCCGGTCACTGGAGAACCCATCCACCGCACTATACCACTCTTGGCGGCTAGGTTAGTAAGACATGAGGACAGGTTAGACGCCATAGCCAGCCTGGTAAACAACATCCCTAATGAACAAGTGGAAGTCATGTCATGTGAGATAGAACAACTTGTAATGGGACACTTAGAGATGGGAACCATGATAGAACAACTGAGTGCACAATTCGGTGAAGCAATGGAATTCATCGGATTACTTTGTACCGCTAGTACTACAACCAGGAACATCATGTGTGATATTGATCAAGCACTCGACACCAAAAGAGCCCAAGTCATGTCTCTGCGACGTGCACAGCAAGAAGCACAAGCTAGAGAGAGAGACCGAGACCAAACTATAGAAACCATGGCCACCAAAATTCAGGAACTACAACGTCGTCTTGATGACCACCAAGGAAAACCTTAGAAAACCATAGATTGTCGACGTAGCTCTACCCACATCACAATAATAACTTGTATTTAATATCCTGGAGATATATCAACAAGAAGAAATAAGTGATGTAAACGCAAACGACAATCTAATCTATGATGTTATGTTTACTTTATTTTCATATGTGTTATGATATCGTATATTGCATCGTGATATATGTGACACTATTATAACTTTGAACCTATTGATGTTACTAAGTAGTCTAACACAAGATAGTTATTATGAAAATTCTAAACATATACTCTCATTTTTAGGAATATGGCACCTAAGAGAACCACTACCACTACCCCATCAGCAACCATGACCCCGGCAGAAATTCAACAAGCAATCACCGATGGAATCAATGCAGCCTTAGCCGAACAAGCAGCTAACGCACAACCGGCAAGGAATGTTGCCCCCGCACCTCGCCAATATACCTATAAAGACTTCACGGCTTGTCAGCCAACTTACTTCATGGGTACTGAGGGAGTAACCAAACTCGCCCATTGGTTCGAGAGATGTGAAACGGTATTCCAAAGGAGTGGATGCTCAGAAAACAACAGGGTCACATTCGCCACAGGAACCTTAATGGATGACGCTCTATCTTGGTGGACCGCTACAACTCAAACCTTAGGCACAGAAGCAGCGTACCGACTCTTTTGGACGGAGTTCAAAGCCAAAATCCTAAAGAAGTACTGTCCTCGATCTGAACTAAGGAAATTGGAAGATGATTTCTATGTCCTTGTAGTCAAAGGAATCGACCTCAAAACTTACAATAGGAGATTTCATGAACTTAAGGCGTTGTGTCCTTCCATCGTGCCAGATTTAGAGAAAACTCTGGAGAAATATGTTGAGGGTCTTCCCCGAAGCATCGAAGGAAACGTCACATCATCCAACCCACCATCACTAGAAGTTGCAATGGAGTTAGCACAGAAACTTCTGGACCGTGAAGTCAAGTGCAACGAACTCAAAAGAAAGATTGATGACAGGAGAATCACCCACCATCAGAACCACGATCACTACCACAACGGCCATCGCAACAACAACCATCACAACAACAACAACAGGAACAACCAACAATACCACCAGAATAAGAACCCTCATCGTCAACAGCAGAACCAACGACAAGAACCTCCTAAGGCTTATACGGCAACAAATGGCAATGGATACCAAGGTCTAAAGCCACAGTGTAACCGATGCAAGCTCCATCACAATGGTGTTTAAATGCCACAAATGCCAAAAGATAGGTCATGCCACAAAGTATTGTAGGATCCCTGCTACCGGCAGTAACCTACAACCAATAGCACCAACATGTTACTCATGCGGAGAAACGGGACACTTCAAGAATCGCTGTCCAAAAGGAAATGGTCAGAACAACGCACGAGCAAGAGCATACGTGATGGGAAATGACAACGAACCACAAAACCCTGATGTCGTCACGGGTACGTTCTTATTAAATCATCATAGTGCTAGAATATTATTTGATTCAGGAGCGGATAAAAGTATCGTGTCAGATACATTTGCACCTTTCATTGACTCTACCCCTTCTAAGCTAAACACCACTTACGAGATAGAAATGGAAAATGGAAACTTGATTAGCACCAACACTGTCCTGAAAGATTGTACCTTAACTCTCGTAGGAGAACCTTTTCCCATTGACCTGATGCCTGTCCAACTCGGTAGTTTCGATGCTATCGTCGGTATGGATTGGTTATCCAAACATCATGCTAGAATTCATTGTGACGAGAAAGCCGTACACATCCCTCTTAAGGATGAAGTCCTTGTTGTCCATGGTGACAAGAGTAAAAACCGATACGGAATCATCTCATGCCTTAGAATGATGAAACACATGAACGAAGGATGTCAAATATTCATGGTTCATGTAACAGAAAATAAGTCTACAGAGAAACAACTTCAAAACGTGCCTATCGTTAGGGAATTTCCTGAAGTATTCCCTGAAGATTTGCCCGGTCTTCCACCAACCCGTCAAGTGGAATTCCAGATCGAACTAGTGCCTGGAGCGGCACCAGTAGCAAAAGCACCTTACAGGTTAGCACCTTCCGAAATGGAGGAATTATCGGAACAACTGAAGGAATTGTCCGATAAAGGTTTCATTAGACCAAGTTCATCACCCTGGGGAGCCCCGGTTCTATTCGTTAAAAAGAAAGACGGATCATTCTGAATGTGTATAGATTACCGAGAATTGAACAAACTCACTGTGAAGAACCGATATCCCTTACCCAGAATCGACGATCTATTTGATCAACTACAAGGATCGAGCGTATACTCGAAAATTGATCTATGGTCAGGGTACCATCAACTGAGAGTTCGGGAAGAAGATATTCCTAAGACAGCATTCTTAACACGTTATGGACACTAAGAATTTCAGGTAATGCCATTTGGTCTAACAAACGCACCCGCAGTGTTTATGGACCTAATGAACCGAGTATGCAAGCCATATTTGGACAAATTCGTGATAGTATTCATAGACGACATTCTGATCTACTCTCGTAACAAAGAGGAACATGCCAAACATTTGAGAACTATCCTAGAGTTACTTAGGAAGGAAAAGCTGTATGCAAAATTCTCAAAATGTGATTTTTGTATTCCCACTGTGCAATTTTTGGGACACGTAATCAATAGTCAAGGTATTCACGTGGATCCTGCAAAATAGAGGCAGTTAAGAATTGGTCATCACCTACAACTCCCACAAAAGTACGTCAATTTTTAGGTCTTGCAGGTTACTACCGGAGATTTATTGAAGGTTTCTCTAAAATCTCAAAACCATCGACCAAATTGACTCAGAAGAATGAAAAGTATATCTGGGGACAAAAAGCAGAATCAGCCTTCCAACTGTTAAAACAAAAGCTTTGTGAAGCTCCAATACTAGCGTTGCCCGAAGGAAGCAAAGATTTCGTAATATATTGTGACGCTTCGTACCATGGTCTAGGCGCAGTTTTGATGCAACGGAATAAAGTGATAGCTTATGCCTCACGACAACTAAAGAAACATGAGGAAAACTACACAACCCATGATCTAGAACTAGGAGCAATAGTATTCGCTCTTAAGTTATGGAGACACTATCTATACGGCACCAAGTGTACCGTGTTTACAGACCACAAAAGTCTTCAACACATCCTAGATCAAAAGGAATTAAACATGAGACAACGCCGTTGGTTAGAATTACTTAGCGATTACGACTGTGAAATCCGTTATCACCCAGGAAAGGCTAATGTAGTAGCAGATGCGTTAAGCCGGAAAGAAAGACTAAAACCTCTCAGGGTTAAATCGTTGGGTATGACTATTTGTTCACCCCTTCCAGCACAAATTCTTATCGCCCAGAGCGAAGCTCTCAAGAAAGAAAACCGACCAAAGGAAAAGATTTTTGGTATGCCGGAAAACGAAAACGGTTTTGTGAAAAGATCAAATGGAATGCTTTGTTTCAAGGAAAGAAGCTGGATTCCCCTCTTTGGAGGTATTCGTGACCTCATCATGCATGAGTCTCACAAGTCGAAATACTCCATTCACCCGGGTTCCGACAAAATGTACCAAGATCTTAAGAAACTGTATTGGTGGCCGAACATGAAGGCTGACATCGCTGAGTACGTCAGTAAATGTCTAACATGTTCAAGAGAAAAGGCGGAATACCAGAAACCATCCGGATTACTCACCCAACCCGAACTCCCAATGTGGAAATGGGAACGTATTACAATGGACTTCATCACCAAACTTCCCAAAACCTCTACTGGTTACGATACGATATGGGTTATCGTTGATCGTCTCACCAAATCAGCTCATTTCCTACCAATCAAAGAAACCGATGAGATGAACACACTTGCTCAGATATATTTGAAAGAAATTGTGTCACGACATGGAGTGCCAATTTCTATTATATCAGATCGTGACAGTCGTTTCACGTCTCATTTTTGGAAATCATTACAAAAAGCTTTAGGAACAAAGCTGGATATGAGTACAGCTTATCACCCACAAACCGATGGACAAAGTGAAAGAACAATTCAAACCTTAGAAGATATGCTACGCGCTTGCGTCATAGACTTCGGAAAAGGTTGGGACAAACACTTACCATTGGCAGAATTCTCATACAACAACAGTTATCATGCCAGTATCAAGGCAGCACCATTCGAAGCACTTTATGGTAGAAAGTGTAGATCACCCGTTTGCTGGGCAGAAGTTGGAGAAGTACAACTCACTGGACCGGATCTAGTTCATGAGACAACCGAGAAGATCATCAAAATCAAACAGCGTTTACAAGCCGCTAGAGAACGACAGAATAGCTACGCCGATCTAAAACGAAAACCCATGGATTTTCAGGTCGGAGATAGAGTCATGTTAAAAGTATCACCATGGAAAGGAATGATACGAATCGGAAAGCGGGGAAAGTTGAACCCAAGATACATCGGTCCCTTCAAAATCCTAGAAAGGATTGGAACCGTGACATATAAACTTGAACTACCCGAGGAACTTAGCCGAATTCACAACACTTTTCATGTGTCAAACCTTAAGAAGTGTTTATCCGATGAATCTCTTGTCATTCCATTGAAAGAGATACAACTTGATGACAAACTCGTTTTCACCGAGGAACCGGTAGAAATCATGGATAGGGAAGTCAAACAACTGAAACAAAACCGCATCCCTATTATAAAAGTTCGTTGGAACTCTAAAAGAGGACCGGAGTACACTTGGGAGCGCGAAGATCAAATTCGCACCAAGTACCCACATCTCTTTTCATAAACACCCTTGGCAACCATCTTAAACTGGAATTCCGGGACGGAATTCACTGTAAGGGGTATGTACTGTAGCCTCTCGTAATTTTCCCATACGGTTAGTAAATATATATGAGTTATTACGTTATTTAAATACCCACTTTTACGAGTGACAATTTTTTTTTTATATATATGACTTTTTATATAAATCACAACGGTAAATTGTGATTTATCATTTGCCTAGGAACGATGCTTACACACAAATCTAGATAGTCTAATTATCGCGAATATATTTAAACGTTAATATTTTTATAAATATACATTTCGTTTAAACACCGTGCAATATTTATATATTCCCGGAGCCTACGAAAATTCTCGAGACTACCCACTAATATTATTGGACCATAACCCGACCCTTGAAATTTACTACGTGGGCCCCCGTGACCCATTGGGCCTATAAACCCAACTATTAAACCAAACGGGCTCGTTTTTCGTTTTTCTTTTCTTTCTTTTGCTGGGCCGAACACAACACAAGCCCAAAGGGCTTAGAAGCCCAAAACGTCCCCTTAATTATATTTTTTTTTTATTCTTTTGTTTCCAGCCACGACACCTCCAAAACGCACCCTATTTCTTTTGATTTCGACACACGACCTAGACATATTTTTACACCACTCGATTTATCACCTAGCCAATATTCAGAAGTGCCAAAGTTTATTCATATTTTCGTTCATTTGCTATCCCAAATCTGCCCCAAGTAAACCTCCTAACTCACTTGTGCACAAATCCAAAAACGTATCACAAGCCTTTCCTAGCCACCACCCAAGCTCACCAATGGCATCAAAACGAACAATATACATGTCAGGAATGAATAGAGGACTTTCTTA
This sequence comes from Artemisia annua, assembly GCA_014162995.1. Taxonomy (NCBI): domain Eukaryota; kingdom Viridiplantae; phylum Streptophyta; class Magnoliopsida; order Asterales; family Asteraceae; genus Artemisia; species Artemisia annua. The sequence goes on from LBNU01023561.1 coordinate 24,689, forward strand.
CACATTCCCTTTGTTGCTAGTTCATGATTGGGCAAGATTTTGGTGCCACCTTTTGAAAACGAGCCAACACACAACCTCATTGGCATTTTTCCCTTGACATGAACCCTCACAAGTCCTATAAAAACGTTCCCATGCAACTCATGTGATATCACACACTTAAACGAACCAAATTCATAACTACTTGAAGTTTACGAGTCAAAGTTGGGACAGAAAGATTGCAGTACGAACCATAGAAGTGATCCAAAGAAGAGAACCTTGTTCACCTCGAATCATTGCTAGCCTGTAAACCATTCTACGTTGATCCCTTGTACCATTTCGAACCATACTTTACGAAAAATCCGCCCCAAGTGGTGAGGTGAGAATGGAGTACCTTTATTTTTATTTCATTTTCATTTCGTAAAATTTTCTCTCGTATATATTTAGAAATATATAAACATAACATACATTTATTTTTCGACATACTAAGGAAATGTACAAATATTCGATCACCATAATAACATTTACACATGTAATCTCACACGTTTTCTTGTGACTTGACCCATTCGAATTCATGAAAACACTTAGAATAATTCTAAGTGTTGAAAATTGTTTTGATAACGATTTCTGTTGAACACTTTGACCTCACCATTTATACATTCGACATGTGACATATACATTTTATTGCTCGACCTCATTGTCACCTTGGTGTACAATTGAGGAACACTTTTTATTCGAACCTATGAGCTTATATAAGCAGTGTACTTGGCTCATTTTGAACCTACCAAATCTGTTTTCTATAAAACTAATAAGATAACTCATGGGCTTGTTAGCGCGTTAAGCTTATTTCTAGCTTATTCGATAAGCTGGTCACACAAGCTTGTTTGTAACATTTTTGTACTAAAAAAATGAGTCCAAGGTCAGGCCCAAAGGTCTCGTAAGCCCAATGGATCTCAAATTGTTAACGGGCCTTGTAATTGTCTCGTTAAGGCCCAATCTTTAAAATAAGCACTTATTGAGCTAATAAGCAGTTGAATTAAGTTACTTTGAGTATTCTGAGCTTATTGAAAAAGTATAAAAGCTAAATTCCAAGTTTGGTGAAATTTGGACTAAATTTGCAAAATTTTCATAACCAAGGACTAAAACTGCCAAAATGGGAAACTTAGGGTAAAAACTGTCAAAACTGATTTTCTGAGTTATAAACTTTAATTATTGAAACTTGTGGGTAAATATTGTTAATATTAATACATTTGGACCTAAAATGAAACAATAGTTAATTTTGGACTAACGGTGTAAAATTTATATCGTTAGGGTTAAAAGTGTAATTTAGTGAAACTTAAAGGATATTCTGTAAATATTATTTTATAAAAATAATATTAATGTTTGATATATATAAACACATATTTAATATATAAATTTAACTTATATAAATACGTTATATAATTCGTCACTATAATTAAATTTAACGATATAACGAAATATTATTTATTTCTTTTAACAATACGTTTATTTCATTTTCTTTTATAATTTACAAACACGACTTATCATTTACAAAACCTTGATAATAACTTTACATAAACCATCGATCATTATACTTACAAGTTATATGTATATATAACTTTGTTTTTATACTTTAAGCATTTAAACAAACACGAGATTCGTTCGTAACTAAATATCTAACATTCGCGATAAAAACCAGATTTAGACTATCAACTGAATCTTGCATTATATTTTAGGTTGTGTGTGAAGCCGTTGACTAACATCGTTGAGTTTACGATACTACTACATCTATTGTACTACTAAGGTGAGTTCATAGCCCACTCTTTAACTATTTTTCCCGTGGGGGGGATACATGCTTAAAACTTAAACACAAGTCTTTTATACCGGGTATTGTAATACCGTCAGGCCAATGTTATTTGCTTAAGTTACTATTGTCAAAAGTCCCTCGATCATGATCCTTAATCACTTGCAGGGTGAACGTAAAGAAGTGTGGATAGTACTATTAGTGATTAACAATCCTCGTTTGGTTGTTAGAGAAAACACCAGGCGCACTTTATTGTTCTTATAATAGGTTATTGACAAATACCTATCTTGGGGGCCTATTACTTACCGTCATAATTTGTGTTTATGATTGGCTGTTAATCGTTGAGTGTCATGAGCTTAAGGCAATAACAGGAATATTGATTTTAAACTTATTGATTGCATATGATTGCAATACATTCTCTAACTTGTGATTCAAACTCTTAAACTTAAACCTATGAATATCACTCAACTTTATGTTGACTTTAGCATGTTTATCTCAGGTAACTAAATAAGACGGAACATGAAGGCACGGAGTGGGCATAAACATAGCATGGACTATAATAAACTACTTATTTTCTTTCAGAATAAAACATGTTCTCAACTTATGAAATGTCATGTTCTTTGAATATTTGGTATTTTGAAATAAATTAAACTTGAATACGTCACTTTGTGTCGTTTATTATGATTGTGACAAAGATCCTTGAAGTAATACCCCGAAAGTCTTCCGCTGTCATTATTAAGTCTTCCGTTGTTATTGACAACTTTTGGGGGTGTTACATTTGTCTCCATATAAGTTTTCACAACCACAATAGTTTAGTTATTTTTTTTTCTTGCAATTGTAGTTTTTTGGGTTAGTTGACTAGCAACTAATTCCGCCCACTCCTCCAAAACCCGAGATTTTACTTGCTTTCCATAAAATATAAAAATACAAAAATAATCTTCCTTCACATTTAGACCTTTTAGAGTAGTTTTTCTATCCTAACGAACACTATTCCCTGTGAGAGAACGATCAATCCCCCGTACTTACCACTACACTATACTACACCGACCAGGTACACTGCCTGGTGGGATTGCAAGCTTCTCAAGATCCCTTGAGAGGTAAAACCTGTTGCGTGGTCGCAATCCCACGCTCATCAAGTTTTTGGCGCCGCTGCCGGGGAATAGTTATTGTTTAGGTAGAATTTTTTTATTTTATTAGGTCTACTCACTAGATTCATTTCTAGTGACATTTTTATTTTTCTAGGATTTCTTTAGTCTATCTATTTTCTTCGTGTTTTTGTTCGTAACCATTACCATCCGCCAACATGGAAGGTGGTAACATCCTCGATCCCAACAACCCACCTCAACCAAACCACCAACCACAACCAAACCAACCTCCTAGAGCCCGTACCTTAGGAGACACTACTACAAAATGGGGCTAAAGCAACACTCGTAAAGTGTTGTATTAGGCCTAAAAAATGTTTCTTAATGCTTAGTGCAACACTTTTTCAAGTGCTGCCTTAGGCTCCGTTGCCTTAGGTCTAAAGCAACACTTTTGCCATAATGTGCAACACTTTTGTCAAAGTGTTGCTCGTGTTTACAAATGCAACACTTTCATATTGCAACACTTTTGATACATATGTGCAACACTTCTTATTAAACAACACTAACCAATAACAACACTTCTATTCGTCAAGTGCAACACTTTCCATCATCTATTACAACACTTCTTTTTTGTTTTAACAATACTAATGCAACACTTTTCCACAAGAGGCAACACTATCGTTAGCTTTTCATACCGAATATTTGCTCAACAAAATTCAAAAGCTACAAATATAGGCAATGTTTTCTATCCTAACGAACACTATTCCCTGTGAGAGAACGATCAATCCCCCGTACTTACCACTACACTATACTACACCGACCAGGTACACTGCCTGGTGGGATTGCAAGCTTCTCAAGATCCCTTGAAAGGTAAAACCTGCTGCGTGGTCGCAATCCCACGCTCATCAATGTCTTAACAAGAAGACATAACAAGTCAACGTCTTACATTTCAAGTTAATTTCATACTTCATGATTATGAATTTACAAGAAAACATAATCATATTTACTAAACAATTCAGTGAATATGTCGAAGTAGCTTTTCATGTTATCTTCACATTTGTTCTAATTAGGGCAACGTACATTTTATGTGTAGAAGTCCTAGTAGAATCTTAGTTTTCTTACCTTGCAGTCAAGAAAAACCATTAGTCATATTGTTATATGTTGTACCTTGCACACAATCAAGATTTCTCCCACTTGTGCATGGCACAACATCATGCAAGTATACAGACAATTGTTTGTATAAGTTAATATGACAGTGTCACAGATAACATACGATTTTAGTCAAAATCAAAATATAGATGTGTAGAACTTTTATTGTTTTAATAATGAATTATGCATAACAATTTTATTGATAACATTTCAGGAAGCAACATCAGGAACGCGACAAGTTATCTAATAAAATTTATGCAATGGTTCGTATATAAACTATGATGCTTCACATGTAGAAAGTAATGTATTATTTCAAGACAATCTAGAAATAAGATAATGTAATAGAGCTTACAGCTCCCACTGGATTAGAGAACATTACATGTGTTTCGTCACCAGTAATACGATCACGTAGTTCCCACCGGATTAGACAACATTATAAGTGTTACGTCACCAGTGGAGAGTGAGTGGTGATTGGATACTTTACTTCTTTCTTTGAATATCTACACATTATTGCTAATGCGAGTCACTTTGACTAGTAAACATGTACTTAGGTATTCAAGGAAGTGCATCAAGTTCTAACATATAGATGATGGGCTAGCAATCATTGTTATTTTAACTTGAAAATGGGCATGCATTTCCTCCATATTTGGTCTACTTTACCACAAGGGTGTGTAGGACCTTAGTTGTTTTGTTGGGTTAAGACAAATTGCTAGGAAATCATGCTAATAATTGCCTTTACCACTTTGCGGTTCATTGATATTTCCATCTTCTAATTAAAACTCATATTATTTTGGTAGCTATAGAAAACATGTTCTCTAGTTATCCAAATATCTTATATTTCTTCAAGGTTTCAAAACCGGAACTAGGGTTATAAAACAAACTTGAAGGAATAAGATGTGCAACCATACTTAACCGTTTTGACTTTTACAAGAGATTACGATTTCTAGAGTATGTGCTCTTTGAGTTTGATTAGAATTAGGACAATTCAAATATTCCTATTATGGCTTTTCCTCATAAAGAAAAAAGATAGGAACAAGTCTCTTTCTTACAAGGAAAGAATGACTTATTTTGTCCTTTTAACAAGAAAAGAACAAACTCTTGTTTACGGTTTGTGTTGCATTAATTCATTACTTGAATTTACAAAGTTCATTTTTAGTATTTTTGATAATTATCCTTTTGTAAATTAATTACCCCATGTTTACAATTTAAAACAATAATTTACGAAAAAGGCTAAGATCCACATTGTGCTTCTACTATCACATCGGTTGATCTGCTAGCAATAGTAGATTCAATTGGTAGGCGACGATCACCAATTGTATTACATGTACAACTCTTAAATCCTTATGGGACTCATGGCATCTAGTGTCAAACAACTAGTGTCATGTACGCATGTTTAGTCCCATCTTTGCCTCGGGTCAAGGTCTCACCGCTTAACTCGATTAAGTCATCCAATTTGAGAACGTGCGAGAATATATCTAGGTCCCACGCATAGAGAATAGTCACCTTGGGTTACAATTCAACCTAGGTCCCACACATAGGCAAAAGGTAATTGCAAGTGTTCTCAACATTGGACGGCATGACTTAAATTTTGACGGGTAAAAGGTTTTGATGTGAATCAAAGGTGTACGAAAGAAGCATGCATTCATCCTTCGTAGCACAAGTTAAAAACCTTTCTTAACTTAAGTCTAATCATTGTTTTAATTTATGTGTGTCGAGTTGTCTATATTCAAGACTAATATTAATCCTAAGTGGATAATAAAGTTTGGACAATACATAACAAGAATAACATTCATAACAAGTTTAAGAGTTATTTAATAAAACAATGACTTCAAGTTTCAAAAACTTAGATAAACCAAATCATAAGACTTAGTTTATATTTGGTTTGTGTTTCGTTTTATGTTTTTAAAAAACAATTTGCAATTTACATTCATTCAAAGCATACATAAGAAGCAAATCAACAAACACACAACTACAATATGCAAAGCCTCAACCGATGAAAAAACCCATGCTCGGTCTCGTGAGCCATCACGAGAACCAAGGGTCAACTAGGACAAACCACACTACCATACGGAGGGCTCCCACTTGCTCCAAGACAATCAAGAGCAAGTAGAACCCCATTATGCACATGAAATAATGAATCTGCCAGCCCAGAATTTCTGTATTGTGAGGCCCAAACGGCCTAGAAGGAATCTTCTACGGGATTAGCTCCAAACTACAAAGTTGTAGGCCCATGTCTCGTGTACCTGCACGTCAATTTTTAGCCAAAAACTCCTTACCAATCGCCGGGAAAAGCCAAAATACAGCAGCGTGTTCCAGCAGCCCTTTTCCGCATAAACGTCTTTAACTCTTTTGCCATTCCATTCCAAGCAACGATTACATGATATAGAAAGTAAAATACATCTAATCTACTATCTATCTACTGTAATGTGCCCAAACAATGGAAAAAAAACAAATTAAAATACATACATGAATGCCGAAACAATGACAAAAACCCCAAAACAAAAAATTAATGACATATCACAACAAATCATGGCACAAGTGGTCTAGGTTTTCATCGGCTTTGCATACACACATAATAATACAATAATATTATGATCAAACCAAGGTGTTGGATAATTCCATGGACAAACATGCATGTATTTGCCATGGATGCAAAAATAATTAACAAGAACTAAAGATTTAGCCAACGAACGAAGAAATTAATTGACAAGAATTAAAAACCCCGTTTGGTACGTGTGTCAAATGGCTTAAGGATCAAAACCCACTGATATTAGGACCTTCAAAATATCATTTACCACAGAAAAATTAGGTTTGGGGGCTGATTCAAAACCGTTTCAAATATCGATCAAAATCATGCGTTTTAGGCCATTTTTCACGTACCCGACAAGTATATTAATTAAAATATGCATAACAAATGGTCATGGGATCAAAAAGTGCAGATCATTAGACCCCATATGGGTCGAATTATTTTCAAAAAATTAGCCCTCGGGGCTGCTTTGAAGATATCCTTTTGAATCCAGTAAAAACACGCGTTTTTAGCCATTTTTACGCATACTAGATGATCATATGACATCATATGATGGCTCGTGATACCACTATAGGTGATGATGAATATGATAAACATTATATAACATACAAACGCAGCGGAAAACATCACCTAATAAGGATCCATATAGCCATATATGATCAATCGATAAATAAATATAACAATTATATACCTTTGAAGCGTGATTCGGGTAACACCACCAATATCACCACCACGATGGAATGCAAGAAACCAAAAGATCAATAAGGTTGATCTTCTCTTATGTGTGAAACACACTACACGTCACTGATCACCACCCGATGCTAGTCTTGACCTCGTAACAATCGATCTAGCCTTGAACTACACTAAAATAAGGTTAGATGTGATCAAAAATCACAAACCCTAATATGGGAGTGTTTAATTTCGTGGCTATAAGGGAGAGAAAGGAGGAGAGAAAGCTGGTAAGTGTATATTGTGATTGATGCTTTCCTAATGACCAAATCATTAGTAGTTATCAACATGTAAGTAACACTTAGTCCCTTGCATTTCCTCGTCTTGTCCCTTTCCTCCCTAGGCCGGCCATAAGGGCCTACAAATGGGCTTACCCATTTGTTATGTCCAATCCAATACACTAAGTACAAGCTTAGTGATTAGTGGCCCGTTATTGATCCCAAGTTACGTAGTCGTTTATATATTGTAAATACGATAAATACAATCTATAAAATGGTGTCTCTGTGTATAAGTGTGTGACCCCATATACTCACATATGTCTAGCCATATAATTATTTATTATGACACGAGCATACTCCAACATAAAGCTCGTAAGGGGAGAAACTGAAGGCAAAACCTTCCAAAGTTATTCCTAAAGCTTCTAAGGTGCAAAGCTAAGGGTCCAAAACTCACAGGCCATAACTAGGTATTACAAGTCGCAGTCGGGGCTTTGATACCATAATTGTAACACCCCAACCCGGCATGGGTCCGGAGCGCTGCCGTATGGTGACATATCAAAGCATACAACGCAAGCGAAAGACTTAAAAACATAAAGTTACAAAGGTATTCTAAGAAAACAAAAGAAAAGCTAACTCTAAACAAGATGAATTACAAAACCAAACAAAACCTAACTGGATAAAAATCTAAGTCCAAAGCAAATGGGCATCTAATCATCGGGTAGTCCACTAACGCTCCTATGCACTCTTCACCCAAACCCAGCTTCCAACCTAAAACCTGCCGCAGGAAAAGAAAAGCGGCTGAGCTTAAAAAGCCCAGTGAACAGATATTTAACAAAACAAACGGATAATCGAAACGTATAAAAGTATAAGAAAAGAAACATAAGTTCCTGCTGAAATGAGTGTCATCTGTCAAATGCATAAGAAATTAACATACAACTGAACGAATATCATACGTCAAAGGGAAACGAAGTATCAAAGATGTATCACATAAGAATAATCATAAGGAAAAGGGAATGAACACGTATCAACAAAGAAGCGTCCAAACAAGGTACTTGACTGGACAAACGAATCATAGGAAAGCCACGAGCCGACCTACCAAGGTACTCGATAGATCTTCTACACATACAAATCCATAACATATCATACAATGGAATACGAAGAGGGGAGACCCCTTCGTAAACACATGGAGTCGATCAAACTCCCAAAGGTGAATGGGGCACAGGCCACGTACGCCATCACGCAACAAAAGTCTTCCAAAACAAAACATAATCCTAGGATGCATCCATACGCCCCCGCTGAACCAAAATCATATATGCACCCTGCTCACACGACAGGTATACACATACATCCAAAAGAGGTCTCATATCATATCGAAACGAAGGAGGACGCCGGGGACTAATCACACCGCCCCAGATAGTGTCACGCCATCGGTGCCTCAATGATGCGGCCATGGTACCTCCATGACTAGTTTGAAACTCGGGCATAAGAACAAAACAAACATACCATATCATAGCATACCAAACGAATTACATCGAAGCATCATGTCAACGAAGCATTTCAAAGGATCCTATCAAGGACCGCATCAAACAAAGAATCATAATCATACGAATCATGGCAAAGGATCATAATCAAAGCAAATGAATCAAAGGTCAAGGATCAAGAGTCATGAGATAGAGAACCCTTTTCTGAAAGAGGATAGAATATCTGTACCTTAAACTGCCAACGAAATTACAACATACGTAAGCATAAGGAAACACTCCTTCTCCAGCGAATCTACACGAATTCACGATCGTCTTATTATTAATAACTTATTTTAAATCCGATCAGACATTTTAGCCGGCTTTCCATTTTAGTAACTTTCCATAATTAGTAACTTTCCCAAAATAGTAAGTTTCCACTTTAAGTGTCTATAACCGTTTTAAGTAACTTTCTATATTTAGTAGGTTTCCTGAATTAGCAAGTTTCCAAATTTAGTAAGTTTCCCGAATTGGTAAGTTTAGGGTAAGACTCATAATTAATCACATTAGGGTTTTAGCTCACATTAATTAGGTTTAGGGCTCGGAGTTTAGGGTTAGGGTTAACACACACACACCAATAGCTCAACAAGACATCTAAGTATCACAAATAACATTTAAAACGCGACTTAAGGTTCAAAGCTCATTAAATAGCATAAACGCACCAAGACTCAAGTTTCTTAACCAAATTTCTGATTTTAGTATACTTTACCTTCACTTTACCAATTTTCAAACCACACCAGAATTCAACATAAAAATTCATAAAAATCCACACAGAAGCTATAAGGTCTTAGGAGTCTACTTGAATTTTTACATATTTTATTATTAAGTGGAAATCCCCTTTCAAAAATCGTTTATCAAAACAGTCCTAGAAAGTTAACTGCACATATATTTAGAAAGTTTGCATTTGGTTAACCCATTTCAACACTTCAGAAAAATCCACAATATTTCCAGAAAGTCACACATAACCCAAATATTACCTCTATAAAAGGAGAGCTTGTAACTCCTTATGATTTGGAAATGAAAAATCCAACACTCCAACTGATTTTCAGACTCGATTTCTCAGCTTTGACAACTTATCTTCTAAAAATCAAAAAGCTTACCTCCCGACCTCCAATGACCCTGAAACTTATATTTCCAGAAAGTAACAAGTAGTAATCATGTTTAGACTCAAAAATCACTTAAAAACACGTTTGTATCATCAAGATTTACCCCGTTCAATCCACCCAAATTTCTGGACAGCAAACAGTTGTGAGACAGAAACAACAAAACCCTAACCTAATCCCTTTATTGTTTTTATCCAATTCAATCCATTGTCAAATCTTTGTGATACTTTAATTTAGGTTTAGAATAACATAATACATCTTTTAAAACATCAAGAACACGCATACAGATTTGTACATTCGATTACATAGCTTGATTAATTCGTTATTTCATGTGGAGATATTCATGATTTTATGTGATCAAATAATCGACAAGGCAAACAAAATAGAAATCGAAACCAAACAAGAATCGAACAAGAAAAAGTGAATTAAACAAGGAATGATGGTGTTACCCTTGATGCGTATTAACAAGAAGATCAAACAAGAATCAAACACCAATTATATGCCAGCCGAAATACAACCAAAATCCACCCTTCGAATCAGCCTCTAAACCCCACGAATCAAACCTTTCTCGAACTAGGAATCAACCCACGTCCAAGATACACCAAACCACGATCACAACACTCCTTGTAACTTGATTTTCGGACCAGAATTGGGACAGAAGAAGAATGCAGCCACATGTATTTTGTGTGAGAATTTTTAGGGTTTTAGGTTTGTAAAGAAGATGTGATATTCGGTTTTAATTTGGATGAGGGAAGCCGTGTATAGTGATATGGTAAAATCAATTAAGCCGTGACTTTGGGATTGATTGGAGCATTCCATAATTAGTTCAAACTTGGGCTTGGACTAGTTTATGTTTGAGTTTTACTTGGGCTCGTTTAAGCTCATGATCACTTGTATCCACTCCAATAAATCGGCCCATGATTCTTCTTTTAAATGTGTAACATATATTACATATACCTAAGTTTGTAGTTTTTTATTTTATCACAAGGTTTTAAAGCTTGAAATGTTCAAATATTATATACTTAGGTTATACTCATTATTCGTTCTTCAAAAGTTTGAATTTGAGGGGTAAATTGGGTATTTCAAATGTTCAAAATTTCCGGGCTTTACAGTTTCCTTTTCGCAAAAAGGCCAAGATATTTAGCATGAAGACTCCCAACTCCTAAGCCTCCCGGATTCAAATCTAAATGATTACTTTTCCACTTAACCCAACAAATGACACTTTGATCTTCTTTAAAACCCCCAAAAAAGCGACATCTAATTGATTAAAGAAGTATGGCTATCTTTTTTTTTGAGTTTTGTACATCGAGAATAATATTAGGGAAAGCATCCAAAAATAGATTTGACAAGGGTGAGTCTTTTTCTGATTGAAAGAGACTTGGATTTCTAAACGAAAAATCTATCCCTAAACTTGTTAATTACCGCATTTAATCCATCACATAACCACATCTTTTTTCCACTATGGAGGCCGAGGTAAAGGGAACAACATCGTATGAGCATCTTAACAAGGACACAATATCCTCCACCTCAACGATGGGGATATCAATTCCGAAAGTTTACTCTTAAAAAGATTAATCTTTAAAAACACGAAGCCTTCTCAAAATACTTTGGGACAAGAATAAGATTTTTGGCATTAAGCCTAGACTGTTTCCCAAAGAATAAAGCATCATCCGCATGTATTTTAATACAAATAATCGCATAAAAACGTTATTTCTATTTAATGATTTCTTTACATTTTGCTAATGACAAATCTAAAACCGTTTCGAGAAAAACTTTAAGTAAACATGTTTAGACATAGGTATCCTCTGGCAAAAATCACTTAAAGTATAAATGTAATCCCTAAAACTTGATTAATGATAAAAAAAGATCTTATTATACGAAATGAATTAAAACTCTTGCATTGTTATGAACTATCAGTTACATTGAAATAAAGGTATGCTAATTTTTGTCAAACTTAGAGCAATAATATGGCAAGCTAGTTGTCTCCCCTAGTTACCCTAAATGGTGAAATGTATAGTGTATTTGAGTAGTATAAATACCTTATGATATCAATGGAAAAACTTGCACCGAAGTTAACCTTTTAAAAGGTAACATACTCTTCTCCTTTTCTAACACTTCAGTTCTTAATTATCTCTTATCGATTTATTTATATAAAAATCATTTTGAATATTTAAATACACAACGGCTATATAACGGTCGTAAACAGAAACAAACAGCGTTACAATGACTCTGTTTCTCACTATAAATTGACAACTCACTTATACATTTTTTTCAAAACTCAATATCTTTTAATCTCAAATAAATTATACATCACCGGAGCATTTACTAAAGATTTTTCAAAGATGATTCACCCGGTTCTCATTGCCGTCGCCATTATGCTTATCTTACTTCTAATTCCGCTTTTTGAACTTCCACCTAATGAATTTGAATTTTTCTTAGTTATGTATTTGTTTATAGCTCTCCCACTTATTGTATTGCGTTACTTATTGATATATATGGATTTTAATATTGACTTTGTTATTTGCTCAGTTTGTGTTTAGCGACGAAAATGTCAAACATTGAAAAAATCAAATTTTCAGCTCTTGACATAACTGGAGCAAATTATATACAATGGACAGCAAATGTTAAAAGGCATCTAAAATCAATGGGTGCTTTAGCAACCTTAGAAGAGGGCAACAAATGCTCGGAGGAAATCAAAGCGAAAGCTGATGTTTTCCTCAATCAACACATTGATGAAAAGCTAGAATTCGAATATTCGAATTGTGATGATCCAAACATTTTATGGAAAGATTTACAAAGCATATTTGATCATCAAAGGGAAGTTTTACTCCCTTCTGCTAGAGATGAATGGAACAATTTAAGGTTCCAAGACTTTAAAAAGGTTAATGAGTACACCTCTGCTTTATTCAGAATATGCTCAACACTCAGATTTTGTGGGCAAATTGTTACTGAAAGAGATTTGTTGGAAAAAACTTTATCCACATTTCATGCTTCAAACTTAAACTTGCAACAACAATATCGATTGCAAAAATTTAAAAGATACTCTGAGCTAAATGCAAATCTTCTTGTAGCAGAGAAAAACAATGAATTGCTAATGAAAAATCATCAAACTCGTCCCATAGGATCATTAGCACTTCCAGGGGCAAATGCTGTTAACAATAATGATACCAAAAACTCTGGAAGTAAAAGAGGAAGAGGTAACCCTCGTGGACGTGGACGTGGTCATGGCCATTATGATAAAAACAATGTTCATGGTCACAATCGCTTTTCCAATCGAAACAATACTTACCATCGAGGTGGTTATAATGGTCGTGGTCGTGGCCGTAGTCAAAGAAACTACAATTACCATGCTCCACAAGTTAATAATCCTGGTCAACAAAATAATGAAGCCGGTACCTCTCAAAACCATGGAGGACCCTGTTTCAGATTTGGAAGTACAAACCACTTTTAATAAAAGTTTTCACTTATTGTCTTGAATTCTTGTCCAGCAATAGGGAAGGTGTTTCCAGCAATGTTTCCTGATATAGTTTGCACCATTGAATACTTTCCTTTAGTAAATTTCGTGTGACATGTGCAGGGGCAAAATCGGGATTGACCGAAAGTTCAGTTTTTCACATTCCCCTTTGACCATTTTTCTTTTATAAGTAGTAAAGATAAAACTGATTTTTTTGTTATAAATCATCACCTCAAAACATGGGCATTTATGTATGCCATCTTTTTCCTTATTAGATCAATAATGGATCTATGCATTGTCTATCAAATTTAATACTTCACTGCATGAGTTGAAATGTATAGTGTGCATGAGTTGAAACGTATAGTAACATGTACAATGAAATATAGTAGTATAAATACCCTTTGATATCTATGAAACAATGAGCACCGATTCACCATTTTAAGGTGATATTTCTTTCTTATCTCTTTAATGTTTCTATAATGATAATTTAATAATACTTTAAGGTTCTTGATTATATTAATAATCTTGAGATAAAACTCGTTTATTATAACACGTTATCAGCACGATCGTTCACAATCATTATAATCAAGAAGGATTGAGAAGATCAATCAAGGTATACTTTATCGTAAAATTATTTTTCTAATCCACAAAAGATGTTGGTTTCTTACAAACACTTTATCTCATAGAAGGTATTTTTTTTTCTTCAAACACATTACCATCTACAAGTCTATTTTTGTAAAACCACACTAATAGACTATATGAAAACAATGGACAAGACAACTAACGGTAGCTTTTATATTAACTCTCATTAACAAATATTATCGTATACTAATTTTTAGTCTTAGAAATATAAATTGTCATACATGCATACTAATCTTCATTCTTATATTTGTTAATCTTTTTTTTTATGTTAATTGTTTATATAACCTTGTTAACTGAATTTTAATTTCTTAATTATCTCTTATCGATTTATTTATATAAAAATCATTTTGAATATTTAAACATACAACGGCTATATAACGGTCGTAAACAGAAACAAACAGCGTTACAATGACTCTGTTTCTCACTATAAATTGACAACTCACTTATACATTTTTTTCAAAACTCAATATCTTTTAATCTCAAATAAATTATACATCACCGGAGCATTTACTAAAGATTTTTCAAAGATGATTCACCCAGTTCTCATTGCCGTCGCCATTATGCTTATCTTACTTCTAATTCCGCTTTTTGAACTTCCACCTAATGAATTTGAATTTTTCTTAGTTATGTATTTGTTTATAGCTCTCCCACTTTATTGTATTGCGTTACTTATTGATATATATGGATTTTAATATTGACTTTGTTATTTGCTCAGTTTGTGTTTAGCGACGAAAATGTCAAACATTGAAAAAATCAAATTTCCAGCTCTTGACATAACTGGAGCAAATTATATACAATGGACAGCAAATGTTAAAAGGCATCTAAAATCAATGGGTGCTTTAGCAACCTTAGAAGAGGGCAACAAATGCTCGGAGGAAATCAAAGCGAAAGCTGATGTTTTCCTCCATCAACACATTGATGAAAAGCTAGAATTCGAATATTCGAATTGTGATGATCCAAACATTTTATGGAAAGATTTACAAAGCAGATTTGATCATCAAAGGGAAGTTTTACTCCCTTCTGCTAGAGATGAATGGAACAATTTAAGGTTCCAAGACTTTAAAAAGGTTAATGAGTACACCTCTGCTTTATTCAGAATATGCTCAACACTCAGATTTTGTGGGCAAATTGTTACTGAAGGAGATTTGTTGGAAAAAACTTTATCCACATTTCATGCTTCAAACTTAAACTTGCAACAACAATATCGATTGCAAAAATTTAAAAGATACTCTGAGCTAAATGCAAATCTTCTTGTAGCAGAGAAAAACAATGAATTGCTAATGAAAAATCATCAAACTCGTCCCACAGGATCATTAGCACTTCCAGAGGCAAATGCTGTTAACAATAATGATACCAAAAACTCTGGAAGTAAAAGAGGAAGAGGTAACCATCGTGGACGTGGTCGTGGTCATGGCCATTATGATAAAAACAATGTTCATGGTCACAATCGTTTTTTCAATCGATACAATACTTACCATCGAGGTGGTTATAATGGTCGTGGTCGTAGCCGTGCCCGTGGTCGTGGTCAAAGAAACTACAATTACCATGCTCCACAAGTTAATAATCCCAGTAATGAAGCTGGTACCTCTCAAAACCATGGAGGATCCTGTTTCAGGTGTGGAGGTACAAACCACTGGTCAAAAGCCTGTCGCACACCTTCACATCTATGTGAACCCTATAAGGCATCTCTTAAAGGAAAAGAGAAAGAAGTGAACCATGTGGATCAGTTTGACAATACAAATACTGAGCTGAATACCTCAGACTTTTTCAATGACTTGGAAATGTGAAAGGAATGATGTTGGATCTTAATAAATATGTATAATAACTATGTATTTCCCTTCCGTAATTTTGTTTAACTATGTCTAATTAAGTTTTCCTTTTCATGTAAAATAAATCAATAAAGGAACTTTTTAATAACATCTTTTATATGCACTTATTATTATTATTTTTATGTTCATATTAGAAGCCTAAAGATGAATCTCAATGGAGCACATCACCTAGCAAATGACGGAGACCTGTGCATAGCGGATAGTGGTGCCACACACACTATCCTTAAATCCAAGAAATATTTTTCTGAATTAAAACTAACAAAAGGAACTATTGATACTATTTCAGGTCCTACAAACCTGATAGAAGGAGTGGGAAAAGCTAATTTAGTGTTACCAAATGGTACACAGCTTTTGATAGATAATGCTTTATTTTCCCCAAAATCCAAAAGAAACTTGCTAAGTTTCAGAAACATATATCATAATGGATATGATACTCAGTCAAGGACTATTGGGAACAAAAAGTATTTGAATATCATGAATGAGAATCATGTATTGGAAAAACTGCCAATGCTCCATTCTGGTTTGCATTATACACATATTAATGTGCCACAAGCACATATGGCAGCCAAGGAAAAACATTGTGATCCTGATGTATTCAACTTATGGCATGACAGATTAGGCCACCCAGGATCAACAATGATGAAAAGGATAGTCGAAAACACACATGGACATCCATTGAAAGATCAAAAGTTTCCTAAGTTCGATAAGGTACCTCTATGTACACCTTGCTCTCTTGGAAAACTGATTGCAAGACCTTCACCACTTAAAGTTGAAAACGAATCACCTGTGTTTCTTGAAAGAATTCAAGGTGATATATGTGGCCCAATTCATCCACCTTGTGGACCATTTAGATACTTCATGGTCTTAATAGATGCATCCAGCAAATGGTCTCATGTATCCTTGTTATCAACTCGTAATGTGGCCTTTGCAAGGTTCCTTGCTCAAATCATTAAGTTGAGAGCACATTTTCCAGATTACACTATTAAACGTGTAAGGCTTGATAATGCTGGTGAGTTTACATCTCAAGCATTTAATGACTACTGTATGTCAGTAGGGATTGTCGTTGAACATTCAGTTGCTCATGTACACACGCAAAATGGTTTAGCAGAATCATTGATTAAACGTCTACAGCTAATAGCTAGACCGTTGATCATGAGAACAAAACTCCCCGTATCTGTATGGGGTCATGCGATCTTGCATGCTGCGTCTTTAATACGCATAAGACCAAGTGCAAACCATGTGTACTCCCCTATGCAACTTGCTTTTGGCCAAGAGCCAAACATATCCCACCTTAGAGTTTTTGGGTGTGCAGTATATGTTCCTATTGCACCACCACAACGGACAAAGATGGGTCCTCAAAGAAGGTTAGGGATATATGTTGGATATGAAACGAGTTCTATCATAAGGTATCTTGAACCCTTAACGGGTGATGTCTTCACAGCACGTTTTGCTGATTGCCATTTTAATGAGGCAATTTTCCCTCCACTCGGAGGAGAAAAGAAAACCCATGAGAAAGATGTCTCGTGGAGTGAACCTTCACTGGTGTATCTTGATCCTCGCACAAAACAATGTGAGACTGAGGTTCAAAAGATAATGCATATGCAAGACATTGCGAATCAATTACCTGATGCATTTACAGATACAAAAAGAGTGACTAAGTCACATATACCAGCTGCTAATGCCCCGGCTCGAGTCGAAATACCAAATAAGCAAACTGATGGTAACATCGCACAAGAATCTCAAAAACGTTTGAAACGTGGAAGACCAATTGGTTCAAAAGATAAAAATCCTCGTAAAAGGAAAGAAATTGGCCATGAGGAAAGTGTTCTCAATGAAACACAAAATATCAAAACTTCCCCCGAGGAAGAAATGAGTGATATCAATAAAGAAATGTCAATCAATTATAGTCAAACACATATCTTATGGGACCGAAATGAAATAGGAGATATCGATGAGATATTTTCTTATTCTGTAGCAAGTGATATTATGAGCGGAGATGATGATCCCGAACCAAAATCTGTAATTGATTGTCAAAGTCGACATGATTGGAATAAATGGAAAGACGCTATGCAAGTTGAATTAAATTCACTTAATAAACGAAAGGTTTTTGGGCCTATTGTTCCCACACCTAAAGATGTGAAACCTGTAGGATACAGGTGGATTTTCGTGCGAAAAAGAAATGAGAAAAATGAAGTTACGAGATATAAAGCTCGCCTTGTAGCTCAAGGTTTTTCTCAAAGGCCAGGAATTGACTATGAAGAAACATATTCTCCTGTTATGGATGCAATTACCTTCAGATATTTAATCAGCTTAGCAGTCTCTAAAAATCTAGAGATGCGTCTTATGGATGTTGTTACAGCTTACTTGTATGGATCACTTGATAGCGACATCTATATGAAAATTCCAGAAGGATTTAAAATCCCTGAAGCATTAAGTTCACAACCCAAAGAAATGTGTTCCATAAAATTACAAAGATCTTTATATGGGTTGAAACAATCTGGAAGAATGTGGTACAACCGTTTGAGCGATTACTTGATAAGCAAAGGTTATACAAATAATCTTATTTGTCCATGCGTCTTTATTAAAAGGACAACTTCAGGATTTGTGATCATAGCTGTATATGTTGACGATTTGAACATAATTGGGACAAATAAAGAAATCCAAGAAGTTATTGTTCTATTAAAGAAAGAATTTGAAATGAAGGATCTTGGAAAAACAAAATATTGTCTTGGTTTGCAAATTGAGCACATGCCTAATGGCATTCTTGTGCATCAATCGAATTATACCGAGAAGGTCCTAAAACGTTTCAATATGGACAAAGCAAAATCTTTAAGTACACCAATGGTTGGTAGATCACTAAATGTTGACAATGATCCATTTCGCCCATGCGAAGAAGATGAAGATGTCCTTGGACCAGAAGTACCGTACCTCAGTGCAATTGGAGCTCTAATGTACCTAACAAATTGTACTAGGCCCGATATTTCTTTTGCAGTTAATTTGTTAGCAAGATTCAGTTCATCTCCCACAAAAAGGCATTGGAATGGAATCAAGCACATATTTCGATACCTTCGTGGAACGACTGACTTGGGTTTATTTTATCCTAACAATTCAAAACAAGGATTGGTTGGTTATGCAGATGCAGGTTATTTATCCGATCCTCACAAAGCTAGATCTCAAACTGGTTACGTGTTCCTGAACGGAGACACTGCTATTTCATGGCGTTCTCAAAAGCAAACACTTGTAGCAACATCATCGAATCATGCTGAAGTTATTGCACTTCATGAAGCTAGCAGAGAATGTGTATGGTTAAGGTCGATGACACAACTCATTACGACTTCTTGTGGGCTTGAGAAAGAGAATAACCCAACACTCATCTACGAAGATAATGCAGCTTGTGTCGCACAAATGAAAGAAGGGTATATCAAAAGTGACAGAACGAAACATATACCTCCAAGATACTTCGCATACACTCAAGACCTTATAAAGGATAACCAAATTGAAATGAAGTATGTCCAATCAAGCAAGAATTCAGCAGATCTTTTCACCAAGGCACTCCCAACTTCGGTTTTCAGAAAGCATGTCCATGATATTGGAATGCGACATGTACAGAAGACATAACACTCTATGGATGTCTACATCAGGGGGAGTCAACTACACACTGCACTCTTTTTCCCTTAGCTAAGGTTTTTTCCCACTGGGTTTTTCTTAAGCAAGGTTTTTAATGAGGCAGTACTTCAAAGTTGACTTTACCTTGAAAAAGTGGCATCCAAGGGGGAGTGTTATAAATCATCACCTCAAAACATGGGCATTTATGTATGCCATCTTTTTCCTTATTAGATCAATAATGGATCTATGCATTGTCTATCAAATTTAATACTTCACTGCATGAGTTGAAATGTATAGTGTGCATGAGTTGAAACGTATAGTAACATGTACAATGAAATATAGTAGTATAAATACCCTTTGATATCTATGAAACAATGAGCACCGATTCACCATTTTAAGGTGATATTTCTTTCTTATCTCTTTAATGTTTCTATAATGATAATTTAATAATACTTTAAGGTTCTTGATTATATTAATAATCTTGAGATAAAACCCGTTTATTATAACATTTTTCAAATTATCAAATTCGTTAGTATCTTCTGTTTATTAAACTTGTCCATTATAGTTTTGTGAATATGGCAACTTAATATGTACACAGGTGTTTGATAAAATGCTTGACCGATAAATTTGTGAAATATTTTCAATTAAATATACTTTTAGTCATCTACAGATGTTTTTAAGGGAATGCTTCGGATTGCTTATTTTCAAACTGCTTATCTCCTTTACAAGTGCTTATTTACTCCAAAATAAGCATATGTAATTGTTATTTTTTCAAGTATGCTACATTCATATGTATATTTTCCATAAAAATTGAGGCTTGGTCATTTTTCTGTTTATTTATTGGGTAGAACATAGTCACATGGTGGTTCGCTTCGGTACATGATCGCGAAACGGGATCGCGGTTTGCTAGGTCCCTAAAATTTGGTATGAGGTGGGGTAGGCTCATTTCGGATCGCTCCGATTATTTGAAGTGCTTATTTACTCCAAAATAAGCATATAGGTGGTTTACCCAAACACTCAAAATTGCTTATCTGCTCAAAAAATAACCAATCTCAAATGCCCTTGAAGTTAATATCTCAATTTCTCTAATTTGCATAGTGTAAAATCCTAGTTCTGGATGTAATTGTTATTTTTTCAAATTTGTTACATTCGTAGGTATATTTTTCTGTAAAATACTAGTTTTGGATGTGCATTTTTTCAAATTTGGTCCTTGGCGGTATTGCATGTCTTTAATGGGTGCTTCCTTCCGTGCTTGGGTTTTGATCTGCTTTTCGTGACTGTTGTCTTCCCAATTTTTATCTGCCATGTATGCATTACTGCTTTAATAGTGCTAGTGTGTGTGATACATGTTGTACCAAATATATGACTGTAGCTAGATATTGATTTCCAATTGTCGATTCATACTACTTGCCTGACCTGACTTGTGATACTAATTGTCGATTCATAGTCAACTAAGCATGTATTTTTGGTTGTTTGAGTTCATTAGTAAGGAAGACACTATTTTATGCTGATTAATCTGTTTAGTCATGACTGGAAAGAATCGGGAAAATTCTGAATGCTAAAGTAATATGAGTAATAGTATAGGTATCAAATAGTGAAACTTCAAAGAAGGCATATCAATAATTGGTGCTTAGGTTTAAATTCAGTATAATGTTCTATTCTGTGTATAACAGGAACTTTGTACTTACTTCTCGTTTGTTCATTTTTTTGCAGGGTAGTAGTTGAAGAACACCCTTGGGAGGTTTGAATTATCATTCACAGAGAAGATAATTGGCTTAGTACTAGCAATAGATAGTAATCAAGAGAGGATTTTCGGCATGACTTTTTAAATGCTAATCTTCTGTCATTTAGACAGTTCAATAAGCTAAGGAAACAAGCAGCTTTCTTTCACTCATCGTTTGCTTCCCTTCATTCTGCAGACAACTCTCCATGTTTAGACTACATCTGATAGAAAAAAATATACAGTCCTTAAATATGATTTATTAGTCACCTTAATAAACTTACAGTCAAGCACTGTTAGGTTTCAGTTGTTACAAAGGACTCCTGTTTCATAACAGTTTTCAGTTGTTTCAAGCAAGCCCAGCGAGTTCATTTTATTTCTCCTTTACACCTCTTGTCCAATCCATTCCGACCAGTTTAATCAGATTCACTTTAGAAGAAATGGCCTCCAAGAAACTTCCGAGACCACCACCACTTTGCCGTCCCCTTCCTCAGTCAACCACAACCAACCTCCTACCCCCACCGCCACCACCCGACACATCACTTATAGCTCCCCCAACACTGGCTCTCACCTCCTCCACCTCAGCTACTCAATCCCAACTCACTAATTTCATCAACATCCACCTCAAAAACAACCCCACCCCTCGTGACCTCCTTTCCTTCCTCAAGAACCACCTCCACCATCATCCAAAGTTTGCTCACCTTGACCTCCACGTCTTCCGCCATGCTGCCACCCTCGACTCCTTCCGTCACGACCACTCCACTTATGAATGGATGGTCCGCACCCTTGCCGTCACTCACCGCCTTGACTCCCTATCATCCCTCCTTGATTTCATTGTCTCCAACCCTTGCCCATGCTCTGACGGTATATTTTCTTGCTCTCGTACCGAACCCATATTCCGTTTTGCAATCAATTCGTTTTGTAACGTCGGTAGGTTTGATGATGCATTACACGCGTTTGATAGTATGCGTAAACTGGTTGATGGGAAACCTAATGTAGCTATATACAATAATATGATTCATATTTTTGTCAAGTATGATAAATTCGAAAAGGGTTTGGAGTTCTATGGAAGAATGATTAAGGATCGGGTTAAGCCTGATGTGGTCACTTTTAACATATTGATTAATGGGTATTTCCGCAGTTCGAAATTTGGGTTAGCATTAGAGGTGTTTAAGGAAATGAGGGTTAAGGGTTGTGTTCCAAATGTGGTCACTTTTAATACTTTGATCAAGGGGTTCTTCAGAGAAAAGAAGTACAAAGAAGGAATAGGAATGGCATATGAGATGATTGAATTAGGGTGCGGCTTATCGAGTGTAACTTGTGACATTTTGGTTGATGGACTTACGAAGGAAGGGAGGGTTTCTGAGGCTTGTGATATTGTGCTTGATTTTTCACGAAAAGGTGTTTTACCAACAAAGTTCGATTATTTTGACCTAATTGACAGGCTTTGTGATAAAGGGAATGTGGTTAAAGCAGGATTAATGGTAGATGAAATATGGGAGAAGGGAAATGCTCCAAGCCCAATCACGTGTACCATTTTAATTGAAGGTTTTAGAAGGGTTGGGAACACAGAAGCGGCACTTAAGTTGATGGATAAGATGCTTAAAGAAAGTATTGTTCCTGATAGTGTGACTTTTAACTGTCTTCTTGGTGATCTGTGCAACTCAGGAAGAACCGTGGAGGCGAATACGTTGAGAATGTTGGCTTCTAAGAAAGGCGTGTGTATTGATGAAGTAACTTATAACATATTAGTATCTGGATATTCAAAGGAAGGAAAAAAGACAGAAGGGAAGGCCATAGTGGATGAGATGTTGGATAATGACGTCATACCTGATATTTTTACTTATAATAGTCTGTTGAAAAGGCTTGGTATTAAATGAAACTGTACTTTTGCAGCAAAACAATATTTTTATTAAAGCAGACGCTTATTCTTTGTGTTTTGACTTGTGGGAGAAGCACTTGAGATTAACCTCCGCTGATAACTAAATTGATGTATGTAATGCTTATCAAAAGTGCGGATTGGGCTTTGTATATGTTAGATGGGAGTTCAAGAATGAAAATATATGATCCACTTGTGTGATCTTGCGACAACAAGAGTTTGCTGCATGAGCAAGTAATTAAGTGAAAGATTGAAAAGTGTTGCAGATGGTAAGTGGACTGCAATGGTGTGGCGATAGCTCTTTTTATGAATGGAAGTCTTACAAGGTTCAGCAGGACGATTTGAGCAGCTACTCTTGTTCTGGCTTATGTATGGGTATTTTCTTGACTCAACTGAAAAGATCAATGAATGTAGTTTGTTTGTTTTGCTTGCTTTTGTATGCGTAGTTAGATCTCAAATTCTTAGTTCGAGCACTGCCTATGAATTTGTATCCATGTTGAGTGTTTACATGAACTTGCAGCATTTATCTATGCTTTATTTACAGAAAATGTGTCCTTCACAAGATTGCATTGTTCATTTAAGGGTTCAGTTACCATGTCTTGCATTTATGGACATATCATGTGTGTTCCTTTCTGACATTATAGTTCGTTCAGTTAATACTCTTATTTAAATCTTCATATTTTCATCTGTTGGCTCCAGTGTGCAGAATGAGAGAAGAAATATATGTCATTTATTTATTTATTTTATTTTTTTCAAATTCCTTCCACGATATACTACTGATTGATTGTTAACCATGTAAAATCACACAAACAATTTTGATATATTTTTTCTTGCAATACTTGTGATTTGTGTAGTTTCTGATTATAATATCTCCCTCTTTCGCATACAAATATCAGGTTTTGTCTCCAATGACCAAGTTGTACTCCGAGGATCAAAATTTTGAACACCATCATGAGGAGCTATATATATCTCCTAAAATAATGGATGCATGATTTTCATCAAAATGGCTAGCAGTAAAGCAACATTGATAGTGACTTGCACTTTTAATATCGATGGTATGTCTTTTCTGCTTACTTGTGTTTATGCCCCTGCATATTTATGCATATACATACTTATGTGAAACTGGATGCTTTTTGTGAAGGTGAAGTGTCTAATAATATGCTTGTAAATGGTGTTTGTTTAATATAAATGAATGGTTATGGTATTTGGGTGATAGACAAAAGGAGCATAGTTCTAGCATGGCGACTTGCTTAGACTTTGTTTCAATCGTTAACAATATGCATAGAATATAGTTTTGATGCTGTCTTATTAATTACAATAACATTGCTTTCGTATATGACATTCTGTTATCTTGATGAATAGAAGACTAGTGAGATTAATGAAGAAATGAAAACATTCTCAGGTTACATAATGCTCCATCTGTTCTTGAAAGAGTTTTTGTTAGACTTGTCAGTTTGTGAGGGAAGCTTGATGACAGCATTGAGATTCCAAAAGTGCTATAAAAATGAAGATCTTGGTGTTAAGTTTTTGATAAAATAGGCATATCAGTTCTGAATTTCAAGTGTAGATATGACCTCCAACTCAAAAGCATTTTTTTATCTCTCGGGTGGTTATTGAGGTTAGAGGGTATGATCCTAGTGACTAGTGAGATTAATGAAGAAATGAAAACATTCTCAGGTTACATAATGCTCCATCTGTTCTTGAAAGAGTTTTTGTTTGACTTGTCTGTTTGTGAGGGAAGCTTGATGACAGCATTGAGCTTCCAAAAGGTGCTATAAAAATTAAGATCTTGGAGTTAAGTTTTTGATAAAATAGGCATATCGCTCTGAATTTCAAGTGTAACAGCTATGACCTCCAACTCAAAAAGCATTTTTTTTTGGGGTTAGAGGGTATGATCCTACACACGCACTTGCCGGAGGTCTCGTTGGAAGCAGTCTCTCTACTCCCGGGTTTACACTAGGGTAGGGGTAGGATCTGTCTACATTTTACCTCCCCCATACCCTGCTTCGGCGGGATTGGGTTTGTTGTGTTTGTTGTTGTTGTTTGGCTATCAGTTATATGGCCTTTCACTTATGACGCAATATGAGAATCCTGTTTGCTAAAACGATAGTCGTGAATGCATAACTATGTAATTTGCTGTTGATGATGGGATGATCCAAATGAAACACAAATGGGAAAATAATTTCAAGTCTGTTTGGGACTCTATTTAATTTGATCTGCAGTCACCAGTCAAATGGATTGTATCACATTGACGTTGTGCATTGAAAGCTGTATATGATCTTAGTCACGAGGAACTCTTTTATTATCAAGGTCTTTTTTCTCAAAATTAAATGGATACAAATGAAAACAGTGATAGAAACTTGACTTTGCATATGGCATCAAATGAATAACCCTCATATTTTTAAAAACTGTTATGTGAAATTTTCAAGCTTTTGAGAGAAGCTTGACCATGGTATTGAGATATAGTAGAGGTACTAATAAAATGAAGATCTTGGTGTTAAGTTTGTAAATAATGGCATCTCAATCTTGAAATGTGAAGAGTAATAGATTTTACCTCAGAGGTCAAAAGACACTCTTTTTCTTTCATGACCTTATAGTGGTAAAGTAGAGCTATTTAGGTTACTGCAATGCTTTACTAGACTAATTTTTATGCGCTTGTTTGACTACAAGTTAAATGGCTTTCAACTTATGGCAAAATATGAGATTATGTATACTAAAATGGTAGCGGAGACCGTGTAAATATGCAGTATGTTGTTAATGATCTTGTGATCCAAAAGACGTGCAAATGGGATAAGAACTTCAAGATCTGTATGGAACTGATTGGTATTTTGGTCACATCTACGTGTTGCAGTAGAAGTTGTATACGATCTTAGCCGAGATGCCCCTTTATATTATTACTATTCCCTCAAAATTGTACGGATACAATTGAAGCCAGCTGTAATGTTATCCAACTTGTATCCTATGCAACTTATACTGGAAAAGATACTATGTATTATTTAAAGGACTATTTCAAAGTTATGTTTCTTGATATATTTTGTGCATGTGGGTGTGAAGGTTCTATTCTGATGTTCTGACTCTTTTGGTGTTTTAACTTGATGTTACAGATGTAGTCGACATGTGATTGGCTCTAGTAAGTCTAATTTGCGGTTCCACCTAAACTATATGTTTTGGCTTTTTGTTGAAGTTGGAGCGTTTAAAGATCGCAAGCAAAGTAAGATCCGTGTAAATCCTTCAAGACACCTTGATAGTGATTTTCTAGCTTTTAGAAAGTGTGTTGGGTTTTCCATTGGTTCTCAGAGATCTCAAGCAAGGGGAAGCAAGTAAGATGACAAGTGGGGGTTCAAAGTTCAAGTTGGGTTTCAATTCCGTTCTTTGAGTTTTATTTCAGTAAGGTCTTAATCGCTGTTTGATTTGTAATCGAATCAATATTTGAGTTTTTAGGATCTGCTGAATCTCTACCAATATAATGTTCTCTTTTGTAACAAATTCTCAGTGTTCATCATTGGGCAGAATTAAACAACAAACTATTGTTCACCTCAGATTATTCATAAATTTTAGAAAGTTACTCCGTATATAAGATAAATTACTCACAATACCATGAAAAAACTAAACCAAATAATCTGGTTCTAACAAATAAATTTACGAAAGTCATAAGTTCCTGTTTATAGATACAATACAATAACACTTTTAATGAAGTAGAGCTCGTGTTCATAGTTATAATCATATAGTTCAAACAATAAAGTTTTTAGAAGACAGATTAGTGTGGCACAATGTCAAAATGTTGAATACGAATCACAAAAATTGTATTACGGTGGCAACTTTATGTTTAGTTCTGTCAAAGACACTTAGAATCAAATGATCTTAAAATGAAAATGATTAGATCTTTAAAATGAAAATGATGAGAAATAACTATAATCATATATTAGAGAAGTATCGTCTTGAAGAGTTAGGATCAAATAAGAAGAATAATAAAAATAGGAAGGATAGGAAGTAATTACAACCAAACATTCTAGATGCACCTACAAAATGGATGCATCTTCATTCAAATTTTCCCTCCTAAATTAAATCACTTCCCCTCGTCTTGAATTAGATGTATCCATAATCTTTTGAATGTGACATAATATATTTTATCGCTAAAAATTAGATGTATATATACATATATTATAGATGCATGTTATCTTTTTTGGGTAAAAGGGTATCATACCCCGGTAAATATATAGATGCATGTTATCAAGTTATGCGTTCTATGTATTATTTGTTTCTTTTTCTTTTGCGGGTCAAATTTGTTTCTAGCACTACTTTGCATCATTTCACTTCAAAATCACTTTTAAAACTAATTATAATGCATATAAATGAATATAGATGCATATAAATGAATATAGATGCATCTAATTCAAATCGATGCATCTCAAATATGTAGTAATAGTTATTTCTCATTATTCTCATATAAAAGCTAATAGGCAAGTTTAGCATCGGGAATGCTCTTACTCATTAACCGTTTAATTTTGCCTCAAAATCATGCTTTAAATTTAGGAATATGTTACATAATAGTTACTAGTACAAGTTTATGAGTGTTTCAATTAGACCGAATGGTATGGTTACCTTTGTGGTTCGCCATTGTACATGGCATGCCGGCGGCGCCATTTACTCATGGGGCGGACTTATGTATGTAGTATGGGGTGGCGGTGCCCCCCATGTCTAGCTTTGAAAGTGCCCCCACTCAAAATTCAAATTGCCCGCTCCCCCCCCCCCCTCCTCTCCCCAACTACATACTAAAACACAACATTCAACACTTTAAAACCTTCTAAATCCTTCATCTTTAACTAACAATACTCGATTTAACATTTCAAATCTAGTTTCTCTTCCACATTTTGTTGCTATCGTCCAAAAAAAAAAAAAAAAAAAGCCCCCCACATCGTATTTTCCTGGTTCCGCCACTGCTCACCACCACACCAGACCGAGCTTGCGCCGTTTCCCAAGTGAGTTAACTCACATTCGCCAAATGCACAACCATCTGATTTTCTTTCTTTTTCTTTTTTGGCTTATTTGTGTTGTGTTTGTGTGAAGCGTGTGTTTTTTTTGTGTGTTTGCACTTGTTTGTGTGTTTTTGTGAAGTGTGTGTGTTTTACAGCGAAGAAGAAAGTGATTTTTTTATATGTAATTTGTATTTTATATAATGAATCAAAATTTAGTTTATTTGAAAAATAAAAATAAAATAAAATGGTGAGGCTCAAAAACTAGCAAACAACATGAGCCACTACGGAAGGGATATTTTTGGTCTGTGAATGTGAAATGTGAAATCCTGAGATGGCTTTGTTTTGGTGAAACACATGTGATGACGTATAGTCTACATTCGGGTCACGAACCCGATTAGTAAACATTACTAACATTTAAGCCCACCACGCGTGGGCCGCCATAATAATAAATGGACTACCATTTAGACGGTTTGGGCTCACAGGGCCCAAACCCAAAGTTATTTATGGATTGGATATGGAATATCTCTTAAATAAAAGAGATATATACCAAATATCCGATATCGGCGGATACGCCGAAGAGTGAGGAGCACGAAACCTTATTGGTTACGTGTGTATAAATAGGGCATCATAGCTCTCGTCGAAGGTACGATTTACAAACCCTAAACTCTTCACAACCCTTAATTCGATTACTTACTCTCACGCCGGAGGATAATCGGGGGAAACAATCCCTCGATAAGCCTAACGGTGTTTGTTGCTTTCCTGGTGCGCAGGTTCCCGAGCATTAATATCTAATTGATACGAGAACAGGAACCCAAACAAGGAACGTCCAACTTTTGTATCAACAAGTGGCACCATCCGTGGGACCTTACACTAAGAACTAGGATGACAAAGCATAAAAACCTAAATCAGCGGACCCCGCTGTTGGATAAGACACGTGGTGATCCCCAGAGGAAGAACTATCAGGACTTAACCTCTAGGCAAACCACTGGAACAACCAGTGCGCCTAGTCACCAGGAACCGGGACTACCCCCAATTCTTNATGACCATATTCCTCTTTTTAGTTTGCTTTGTAGGTACTTTTTTGAATTGTTGTTAGATTACAGTATGCATTTTTGGGAAAGTTAGTTAATTTGTTAATAAAACTAAGCTTGAACCTATATATGTAATAATATGCAATGGGGGAAATGGATTGAGAGACTATGTCCACACAGTGCAAATTCTTTCTATTGGTTTACTATGCAGTTTGTGAGTCATGTTTTTGCATTGTTTTTAGATTAGCCAATGGATGGGTATGGTTTACTGCATGGTCATTAGCCTTCCTAGTATTATATATATAGGGGCTGTTTGGAATTGATCATAGACTGTCGTTTGAGGTGTTGAGGTAGTTTGTCTTAAGAAATGGTCCCAAAGCTTATAGTTTTTGCCTAATGTGTCTGATTTTTTGGGGTACAGCTTTAACATCAGCAATGACACATGTTAAGAGCAACACAAATTTACCTGAAGGAGCTTATCTTGAACCAACGTTGCAGCCTGAGAAGGGAAAATTAGAGTTGGAGAGAACACTTTCGACATTGCTGAAATAAGGTAACTACAGTTGTATGTTTGGATTGACACGTTGTTAAGAGGGAAAAATATATGTCTTAGACCTATGATACCATCCAAAATGATATTAAAAATTGAAATAAGTTTCACTCCTTTGTAAAGCTGTAAAAAAGAATACTTGCAACAAGTTAAAAAAAGACTTCATGTATGTGTCATGACTTTTAATCCATAAGTTTTAGAGTAGTGTATCTTCCAGAGGTCTAAGCACCTCTCATCTCTTTCTCTTGTTACAAATTCCCTATATTGGTCCATTGTCGTCAAGCATCAATCCTAATTTCTAGTCAAATTAAGTTTTATTAAAAGAAAAGAGGGTTCTTAAAATGTACAGATAAGAGATCTTAAGACTTGAGATAACATAGAAAACTTCACTTTGGATTTTAGAACTCGATACACTAAATGGTATATTCAAAGTTACTCCACTTAGCCTTGTTTTATGCAAGGTTACTAAACATGATAATGTGATTGCTCAAGTTTTCTGCATATGCTATTTACTAAAGAAAGAAATTTTAAGTTTTTTTCTGTCTTTTTTAAATCTAATTATCTAATGAATCAAAAGTACTCCAAACATTCTGTTTTGTTCAAGTATAACGGCAAGTAGGGGTGTCAGTAGGTTCGGGTTGATCCGACCCGAACCCGAACCCGATAAGGCTTATCGGGTCGGGTTGAATCATGTTAGAAAACCTTATCGGGTTGTGTGACCCGGACCAGATAACCCGATATAATTATCGGATCGGGTTAGGGTTGAATTATTTTTGTTATCGGGTTATTGAGTCAACCCGATAAGACCCAAAATGTATTTTTTTTTTAATTATTTTCTTAATGTTGTATAAGCCCACTAGCTTTTTCAATTATACATGGCATTTTTAACTGTTAACAAACTAACAGCTCGTTTAGTTTAATTGTGTGTGGTAATATTACTTCCCAAACGCTGTTATATATGGTTAATTATGCATATTCTTTCCACACTAGCTATGCCTAAGATCTATAAAGGTTATTATCCGTAGATAAGATTCAAGGCATGCCTTTTTGCGATAAGTAATCGGGTTATCGGGTTCGGATTGTTGTCGGGTCGGGTTATGTCGGGTCGGATGATTCGGGTTATTTTTTTTTCCCCATAAAATAAGTTACGGCCAAAAAAATATATCATGAGTTAAGTAGGATTATGACTTTTAATATTACAAGTACCAATAAACATGGAGGCATGTGAAAAAAGAAGCTCAAAATCAAACTCAAACACACCAGTTGCCTTGGTCTAAAGAAAATAAGAAAAAAACTATAGCAGTAGGAAAAAATTATTAGCATGCAAATAAACTAAATGAACTATTAAGTATATTATGTTAAAAAAAACTATTAAATATTAACTATATATAACAGTTTTTGGATCTTAAGCAAAAAGGCATGCCTTGAATCTTATCTACGGATAATAACCTTTATAGATCTTAGGCATAGTTAGTGTGGAAAGAATATGCATAATTAACCATATATAACAGCGTTTGGGAAGTAATATTACCACACACAATTAAACTAAACGAGCTGTTAGTTTGTTAACGGTTAAAAATGCCATGTCTAATTGAAAAAGCTAGTGGGCTTATACAACATTAAGAAAATAATTTAAAAAAAAAAATACATTTTGGGTCTTATCGGGTTGACTCAATAACCCGATAACAAAAATAATTCAACCCTAACGCGATCCAATAATTATATCGGGTTATCTGGTCCGGGTCACACAACCCGATAAGGTTTTCTAACATGATTCAACCCGACCCGATAAGCCTTATCGGGTTCGGGTTCGGGTTCAGGTCGGATCAACCCGAACCTACTGACACCCCTACTTGCCGTTATACTTGAACAAAACAGAATGTTTGGAGTACTTTTGATTCATTAGATAATTAGATTTAAAAAAGACAGAAAAAAACTTAAAATTTCTTTCTGTAGTAAATAGCATATGCAGAAAACTTGAGCAATCACATTATCATGTTTAGTAACCTTGCATAAAACAAGGCTAAGTGGAGTAACTTTGAATATACCATTTAGTGTATCGAGTTCTAAAATCCAAAGTGAAGTTTTCTATGTTATCTCAAGTCTTAAGATCTCTTATCTGTACATTTTAAGAACCCTCTTTGCTTTTAATAAAACTTAATTTGACTAGAAATTAGGATTGATGCTTGACGACAATGGACCAATGTAGGGAATTTGTAACAAGAGAAAGAGATGAGAGGTGCTTAGACCTCTGGAAGATACACTACTCTAAAACTTATGGATTAAAAGTCATGACACATACATGAAGTCTTTTTTTAACTTGCTGCAAGTATTCCTTTTTACAGCTTTACAAAGGAGTAAAACTTATTTCAATTTTTAATATCATTTTGGATGGTATCATAGGTCTAAGACATATATTTTTCCCTCTTAACAACGTGTCAATCCAAACATACAACTGTAGTTACCTTATTTCAGCAATGTCGAAAGTGTTCTCTCCAACTCTAATTTTCCCTTCTCAGGCTGCAACATTGGTTCAAGATAACTCCTTCAGGTAAATTTGTGTTGCTCTTAACATGTGTCATTGCTGATGTTAAAGCTGTACCCCAAAAAATCAGACACATTAGGCAAAAATTATAAGCTTTGGGACCATTTCTTAAGACAAACTACCTCAACATCTCAAACGATAGTCTATGATCAATTCCAAACAGCCCCTATATATAATACTAGGAAGGCTAATGACCGTGCAATAAACCATACCCATCCATTGGCTAATCTAAAAACAATGCAAAAACATGACTCACAAACTGCATAGTAAACCAATAGAAAGAATTTGCACTGTGTGGACATAGTCTCTCAATCCATTTCCCCCATTGCATATTATTACATATATAGGTTCAAGCTTAATTTTATTAACAAATTAACTAACTTTCCCAAAAATGCATACTGTAATCTAACAACAATTCAAAAAAGTACCTACAAAGCAAACTAAAAAGAGGAATATGGTCATTCATTCAAAGAAGGGCATTTATGTATAAGAAATGCAAAGTTAATCAATAACCTGTTAAAAAAGTACCAAAATTAATGAATTGAACAGCCTAAAAAATGGTGGATAAGTGAAGGTGAACATGTATATGAAGCAACTATGATGACACGTGGTGTGTGTGCAGTATGGGAAGTGGGGCAAGCCTGGCTCCATTCTTTTTTGTTCAGTTTTTTGGCACCATTTCTTAAGCAGGTGCGTCGTTGAGGAAGCAAGAAGCACGTCTGTTGAAGGTTTAAAAAGGTTGATTTTATATCAATGGTAGATAAAAAACGCAATTTCAACAAGGAATCCGAAACAACCCCTATAAAAGCTAAGCAGATTCAACAAGCAGTCCCCCAAATGTCCATATCAGTTTATGCTTCCATAAAATATTAATTTAAGTACCTTGCTTCCATGCTACATGCCTCATCATTGTTGACATTAACTCTTACAGCCCATCTTTAATCAAACAAATGAATAATAAGTAGTTAGTATAGCACCAAAACATTGTTTTAGCTAACAATAAGTTACTCTAATACCCAAAAAAACTCCGTCAAAGATAAAGTGCTAATGATATTTACTTTATGGCCCAATCAGCCAAATGATCAAGTGACCAAAACCAAGTTCATAATAGCCATGTAATGAGCACATTAAAGCCGAAGCGAAATACACAATGTTGTGAAAGTGTACTTACCAGATCCCAAAAGCAGAGTTCAGGCCTCATGCTCTTTGATTTCGCTCAGATAAAAGACCCTAATTCAAACGAGATTAAAAAAATTGAACAAAAACACACAAATTATACACATAATTTCTAGTCTTAGGTAATATGAACAAGGCTAGCAAGAAGTCTATATGCAATAAAGCTTAAAACCACCACTTATGGTGGTATCGAAGGTGTTAAAAATGGGACCAATAACCCAATCAACAACTCGAATTTATGATTAAATGGGTGTTAGAGTAAGATTGCATACCGAGTTCTTGAAGATATTGGAACACAAGATTTGGACTGGAAACAAGTAAAACTTATACCTGCTTTGTGTGAAGTAGCAGCCGATTGTATGAAGGTGCATATCGTCGTTGGGTAGCAGTTGTGAAGGCTAAGGTTTGTGAATGAGAAAGAGGGAAAAGATAATGAAAATGAAAGAGGAATTGAAAAGTTGAATTAATCCCACTCAACTCAATTGAAAAGTTGAATTAAACCGCCCTTGTTAAAAAAAAAGAATTAACCCGCCCTTGTTAAAAAAAAAGAATTAAACCGCCAAAAGTAATAAAACATGGTTGTTTCTAAAAAATACGATGCTACCTAAACACAAGTGTCTTTTGATTGTGTAAAAAGATTGGTTTTTACCAACAAACCGAGTGTTTATATGTTTTGTATTATGAAAACTAGCTTTGTCATGAAAACCAATCTCAGTTCCTTCCATTCCCGCTAGTTTCTTACCATAGGAATATGGTTTTATATAACCCGTCTCTATTTGGGGGTGTTTATAGCCTTTTGTGCGGGATCTTAAGCCCCCTACACTTGGGTCATGCGTGGTTCGGCCTAGCCCATACCCTAAAATGCGTGTTTGGTACCCGACCGATACTATTGATAATTCTCTCACAAACCTCTCTCGTAACTTTTCGGTCGGACGGTGATTCGAAGAACACAAACACTGGCCGATAGTAACCCGATCCAAACTAACGATTTTGTTGCTACAGTTGCCTGTGAGAAGATGAACAGGGAAATGCATAAGAACCCGGTTATTTTAATCCAAAGGGTGTTGTGTGATTGCCATGTATTAGAATATACATGAAATGGGTTTTTTAGAGCCACATATGTTAGATGGTATTCTTGAAGCTTCTTCCTATATCATAACCTGATTTTTCCTTTTTATTGTTACACACACCACTCTAAGGTGTTTGGTGAAAGTGGATGAGGAGGGAGAAGAAGGTTATGTATGTACGGGTGGTACGAACTTCAGGCAAAGATTCTTTGTTAGGCGTAAGTTTTAGCTTTTAATTTGTTGACTTGATTTGGTTAGCGGTTTTCTTATTTTGTTAATTTTGTGGTTTTTTAGATAGTTCTTGCTTATTTGTGTGATTAAAATGATATGAGAATGTTGATAGTGATTACTATATGTGATTGGGAGTTTTATGTGTTTAGGTTTATGTGGTTATGATATATGAGTGTATTTGGGAATTGGGTTGCTAATAAAGCTGGGTTTCCATGACTATGAGATTGTTTCTTTTTTGGAATTTCAATACGGAAATGTTTTGGAAGTTGAATAGCTGACTCCGAATTTGGCATGGTTGTGTATGGATAAAAAATGAATCTTGAAATTAGTGTTTTACATAATTTTGAGTTTTTTTTTAACAATTATCTTATGGGGTTGGTTTGTTGAGTTTATGGCTTATTTATAGACATGATTTCAAGATGGCTGGATTAGCTTATTTTCCCTGCTTATGAGCTTATTTATTTTGTAGAGCTGATGAGGTTTATTTTTTTTTTGGTAGGATTGTATGCCTTTTTTTGCTGCTTGAACATGATAGGTGAAAGCAGGCAGTATCTTGGCTGGGCATCACGACCAGATTCGTATTTGCAGCCATGAAAGTTTCGCATACCCTTTTATCCAGTTACGTACTTGCAAATTTGATCCAAACGTTTTCACATTCTGACGAAGTATCAACTTATTTTCCGGCTTCTGTGTTGAATTTTGTAGGTTACTATTTGTGGTTATATTTACGGGGCAAATTGGTTAGCAGCCATGGCGGGGCAAATTACTTCATTTGCAGCCATTGGTCGCTAAATTGTGTATGTTAGACATTTACCAACATTGGACCCGTGTTTTCCCCTTCCAATAAATACCCGACTGGTCTTGTTATCTCTCACATACCCCTCTCTGAAATTGAGATCATTTGCAGCGTGGCAGGGCGAGCTTCGTAAGCTTGCAGCCATGAGGTTGCATAATATCTTGAGGCTGTGATGAGTTTAAATGGGTCTATTTAAAGGTGAGATTGCCCGTATTTTGGCAAGGCAGCTTGTTGGGGTTGGAACCAAGGCGGGTGCATTCGCCTTTTTTAAAATTGCTACCATATCTGAGCATATACTTGGAAACTTGATAGCATGAATGTAATGCATTATTTCTTGAGGCTGTGATGAGTTTAAAAGGGTTGGGTTAAAGGTGAGATTGCCCGTATTTGGCATGGCATCCTGTTAGAGTTGCAGCCATAGCGGGTGCATCCGCTTTTTCCTAATTGCTACCATATCTGAGCCTAAACAGCGTGATGAGTAGTTTACTGTAGCTAACACCGTTCACTATCTTACAATTTACTATCGACTTAATATGTCTCACTGGGTTTCGTCCTAGATCAGTACACGTGTGTTTTTTGTGATCAATTTTAACGAGGCTGAAATGAGATCGTTTGCAGCGTGGCAGGGAGAGCTTCGTAAGCTTGCACCCATGAGGTTGCATAATATCTTGAGGCTTTTCTAAATTTAAGCTGGTCCAGTTAAAGGTGAGATTACCTGTATTTTGGCATGGCAACCTATTAGGGTTGCAGCCATAGCGGGTGCATCCGTTTTTTACTAATTGCTACCCTATCTGAGCTTAGAGAATGTGTCATGAGCGGTTTACTGCAGCT
Organism: Artemisia annua; assembly: GCA_014162995.1. Taxonomy (NCBI): domain Eukaryota; kingdom Viridiplantae; phylum Streptophyta; class Magnoliopsida; order Asterales; family Asteraceae; genus Artemisia; species Artemisia annua. Next base: position 61,127 of record LBNU01023561.1, read on the forward strand.
AACACCGTTCACTCCTTAGCTAGGTGAACTGTTATGTTTGCAGCCATGTGAGTCGGATTTTCAATGGGTTTAGGAATGTAAGCAAGCTGTTTGTATGGCATGTTATGTGGGATTAGAATAACTTTGACCCAGGTTAGTTTGGAAATGAAGTTTGTGGTGTTCAGTATTCAATTTCAAAAAAGGATACCTGGTACAGATGATAATAATGTGCTTGCGATTTTTTGTCGTGGTCAAATATTGATCACCCCTTATGATGTTATTACCGAGTGGTGGTGATATCACAAACCACTGACTGAGCACATAATGGAAATGAAATATTGTGCTTACTGTAGCTACAATCTTGCCGGGGAAATGCTACCAGAGTGATGGTTTCAGCCATGTCTTTTGTTCATCTTTCTAAGCCATTGCGTGGGCCGTTTCCTGGCAGAAGTTTCTAGACTTAAAGACGAGAAAGCCTGGTATTTTGACAAGGCTTATTTGGACTAAAGATTTACCATTCTAATAAGTGTAACTGCATTTTGTAGACTTATTAGGAACTGGATGAATAAAGAGAACCACTGGATGACAATCGCTTTACAATTTGTCGGGTGGAATAACTTTGTCCATTAGAAGAGGTTAAAGATTTTTGAAAAGAGGCGTGACGGGCAATATAGAAAAATAAAGGATGAAAGCTGTTATATATATTGCAACTCCATTTACGTATAAAATTTTTTAGATGAACGAAATGTTTGAGATGAAAAGAGGCGTGACGGGCAATGTAGAAAAATAAAGGATGAAAGCTGTTATATATATTGCAACTCCATTTACGTATAAAAATTTTTAGATGAATGAAATGTTNATAAGAAATGTTTGGGATTTTTTTTTTTTTTTTTTTTTTTTGGTAAAGTGTTACCCAGTAAATATATTAACACCAAAAAATAAGTATTAAGTACAAAGGAATATGGCTAAAGTACCATATTAACCTAAACGCTCTCAAACAAGCGTACTACACATCTCTTTCTGTTACCCCAGTAAATATATTAACACCAAAAAATAATATTAAGTACAAAGGAATATGGCTAAAGTACCATATTAACCTAAACGCTCTAAACAAGCGTACTAGCAACGACTACATGTTTAACATGTCAAAGGAACATGTTTGTAGTGTTTATTTATGGTACTTTCACATTTAGTGTGCTTAAATATTACTACACATTTTAGATAAAGTAAAAACGAAATAGACTTTTAATAAACGAAATTAAACCAAACAAAACTTAAAATACTTCTTTAGCCAAATGACCCATAGCGAAGCGCGGGTTTACATCCTCGTTTTGAACATTTGCTATGATTTTGAAGATATTTCAAAAGGGAGCTATACATTAATTATTTGCTATGATTTTAAAATGTTAGTTTAATATATATGAGGTGGCAATTTTATTGATTGTTGCATATTGTTGGGCCATTTGATAGCCCAATACTTTCTTATTATGATTTGAACATAAAATATTTTAAGTATAAACGAAGTTTCTAAATACATGAACATTCAGGGAGTCAACTTTAAAGTTTATCAAAGATTAAGAAAGTATCACCACTTCATGAGACAAAACTCGATAAGTGAAGTCATGTGCCTAAAAGAAGATGATGGAGTCAATGAGTAATGACAATAATTCACTAACTCCCCTCGATCTTGAAATTTTAGTTTAATATAGATGAGGTGGCAATTTTGTTGATTGTTGCATATTGTTGGGTCATTTCATAGCCCAATAGTTTCTTTATTTGCATGCTAATAATTTTTTCCTACTGCTATAGTTTTTTTCTTATTTTCTTTAGACCAAGGCAACTGGTGTGTTTGAGTTTGATTTTGAGCTTCTTTTTTCACACGCCTCCATGTTTATTGGTACTTGTAATATTAAAAGTCATAATCCTAGTTAACTCATGATATATTTTTTTGGCCGTAACTTATTTTATGGGGAAAAATAAATAACCCGAATCATCCGACCCGACAACAATCCGAACCCGATAACCCGATTACTTATCGGGTCGGGTTGCGGGTCACTATTTCATATTAAAAAAGCCTGATTTAACCCGACCCGATAACACCCCTGACGACAAGCATCTAAAGGGCTTCCAATTGTTTGTTAACTAGCTGATATACCTATTTCAAGTATACTTAGTAAAATTTGCTTGAGGTTGATTGTTCTTCTTTACTCGATCATACTTAGATAATCATTTATCTTATGCAATTTAACTTGCTATATGCAGGATTTAGCTAAATTACTTCAGTTCCAAGACAACTATCAATAATATTTGATGGTCCTGCAAGAACGAAAGTTTTGAGAGGTCAAGAGCTGAAGAAGTCGCGGAATTTGCACTTTTCTCTTCTCAAAGTTTGACGCCACGACTGGAAATATAGCACTTTATATATATTTGACACCACGATTTGACACCACGGCTGGAAATATAGCACTCTTTATATATATTTCATTGGATTTTGTCTAGGATTTATGTTTAGTTGAATTGACGTATTATCTTAATTTACTTTGTTGATTTTGACATTTGTGGTGTATTTCACTTTATGTATATTTGCTAAATTTATATATTTCTTTATTAAAAAAATCATTTCTAAAATTTTCCATTTTTATTGAAAAATTTTAAAAATGATTTTTTTTAATAAAATAAATTTACCAAAAAGACTGGTTTTGAGTTAAGAACATATCTTTTTACTCTATATAAAGATTTTGGTTGGATTCTTTTATAAAAAGATAGGTTGTGGGAGAACTGGTGTCAATGTCCAATAAAAATATGTTTATTTACTCTATAATGGAGACCTACTCTTAGGACAAAACGGGTGTCGATGCTTCTAATAGAGATAGGTTGCCAAACCGGTTTCTATGTGTTTCGATCATAGAGATACCCCCTTCAGAGAGTGGTTCCAAAGCCACTCTTCATGGGCAATTTTGACCGGTTTCTGTGAGATTTTTTGTAGTAGTGGGTGTGTTTCTTTTTTCCCTTAGCTAAAGGAATTGGTCCACAAACCCATTTAATATTATTTCTTTTCTAAGTGGGACCAGTACTTCCCTTAGTTGATCTATCCCTAAGGCATAAATTTTAATGCCTTCCCCAATAAATGGCTTATATAGACGTAGGACCCACAAGGTCCCTTAGCTAAGGAAAAAAAGAAACATCCCTTAGTGTTATTTATAGAGTAAACTGCAAAAATGGCCCCTGTGGTTTCCTGAGATTGCAAAAATAGTCACTGTGTTTGGCTAATTGCAAAAATAGTCACTGTGGAGCAAAAGTTTTCATCATTTTGGTCCCTGGTTTTAACTAGCGTTAAATGATTCCGTTAGAAGTTACACATTTAGCCCCTGTGGCCCATGACCATTGCAGCATCCATCCTTCTTTCGTCCCTTTTACGCTTTCATCCGTTTTTACGTGTTTTCGTCCGTTTTTGCGTGTTTTCGTATGTTTTTATGGTTTACTGTGTTTTTTTGTTTTTTTTATTATTTTTTTTTTACTTTTTCGTCTGTTTATTAACGTTTTCGTCTGTTTTTTTTTTACGTTTTCGTTTGTTTTTTATGTTTTCGTCTGTTTCATTGCGTTTTTGTCCGTATTTTTACGTTTTCGTCTATTTTTTTACGTTTTCGTCCGTTTTTTTACGATTTCATCCGTTTTTTTAAGTTTTCTTCCGTTTTTACGTGCTCCGATTTTACGTTTTCGTTTTTTTATACGTTTTCGATTTATTTTTTATGTTTCGTCTGATTTTTACGTTTTTTCGTTTGTGTTCTTTACATATTCATCTATTATTTTACGCTTTAGCCGCGTTTCTACGTTTCCATGTTTTTTTATGATTTCTCGCTTTTTTACGTTTTCATTTCCATTTTGTAATGTGATTAACAAAGTTTATGAATTAAAAGAAAAGGCTAAAAGGTAGAAAAGAGTAAAGGGTGACCACATTGTGTAAATCATGGAAGAGCTTAATGAAGAGCATTTTCAAGCGGTGAAGCTTATAACTCCGGATCGTTGTCCTCAACGAGGGTTGAACTGATCTGTCACTCAAGATCGTGAGCTATGAGATGAATGGTTGAAGTAGATGATTTTGTTTAACTAACACGAACGACACATTAAAAATGCAATTAAGTAAAGGAAAGTGATAAAGCGACCGAATAAAAACAAAATAGTGCATATAAAAAATGATCTAAGAAAAGCGATCACGATTAAGAACTACTCTTGACTCCATATTAAACGTAAAGCGAAAGATGTAAAGGACTTTGAAACATGTTAACGTTAAATAAAGTTAGAAACTATAAAATGAAGAAGACGTCAAACTTTATAAGAAAAACGTTGCCTAAAAAGTTTAGAAATTTCGACAGCATAACGTTTAATAATTCATAAAATAAAGCCCCACTGCGAGTGAACGTGAGTGAAAAGAAAGCCTAACTTCGGCTTGTAAAAGAAAGAAACTATGAAAAGAAAGTATCAGGACCATAAACTACGCAACAATAATAGGAAATCCATACCGCTATAAAGACAAACCATACTCTCTGAATTTTGTCCCATACACAGCTAGTTAAAACATACCGCTAGATCTAATTCCCATACTCGGCTAACTTCTATTGATACCGCTAAGATAACATGACCATTATCTCGATAAAAATTTTCCTCAACCGCAAGAACAAATTCATACTCCGCCATAAAAATCTCATACCCTAAAATTATTTCATCCTCACGAAAATTTAGAAAAACCATACTTCCTAAACCCTAAACATCCCATACTCGCAGAAATAAAATTGCATACTCGCTAGAACTAAAACCATACCCTAGAACTCTAGAAAAATTCCATACCTCTAAACTAGTTCCATAACTCGCTATACCATTTCCCATACTCGGCAGACTCAAGAAAAATCATAACTTCTAAAAAACTAATACCCATACCCGCTAGAAAGTAATGAAAAAACATATTGGACGATTTTAACCAAAATAAAACCTATAAAACTGAAAACTTGTAAAATCTTTTAGAAAATAGTTAGAACCAAAAAAGCTAAAAAATAAGCTAACGACACAAAAATGAAGCTCTAAACCCATAACTTTTTAATCCATTCGAACAAAGACAAGCATGCAAAGTGACAAGATTAAAAAAGCTTTTAAAGAAGATTGAAGAAAAACTAGAGAACAACTCAGAAACATGAAACGATATAGAAGAATCTAGAGAGAGAGGTAGAGAGAGAAAACTATAAAAGCTAATAAACTCATTAACAAAAATAAATCACTCTACTCCTAAATCAACCAAGAATAACCAACTGTCAAATGAGGCTTAAGCTTCCTATTTATAGGTCAGAGCATTGCACATGTTATGGCGATGTTGCCACGTAGTTGCCTTGAACTTTACAATCATGATAGCACTAGAAACATAGTTAACAAACCTACTAAACGTCCTAAACATTTAACGTAAACGATAATGTAATCTTAAGACTCGAGTTCTTTCTCCAAAGTCTCAAAAGATTAAAAACGACATCTTGCTCAAATGTGGAGGACTTTTCTTGAAATTCTCTTTTGAGCTTCAGTTAAGTGTCTCATGAATTTTTCTTCGAGCCTTTAAGGAATACATTTGTCTTGGGCATTTCTTAAGTAGATATCATCATTGACTCGGCTTTAAGACTCTCTTTCACATCTCTTGCTCGTTTTAGGCTTTTTGGTTGACTTCTATGTCGTTTATGCAATATCCTCTCCTGCACAGTCACAAACACAAAAACACGATATCTTGGGCGTTTAACGTTAGTTTTTGGTCTTTTTAGCAATTAATCTAAGGTCAAAAGTATGTGTAAAATAGCACATACCAAAATCCCCCAGACTAAGGTATTGCGTGTCCTCACGCAATGTAATCACGTCACGCTTTAAAGATAAATAATTTCAAACCTCTCTTTACTAACTTTGAAAAGTAGCAAAACGTTCAAAGGAGATAAGAAATCAATTATTCCCTAAAACGGCCCGGTTTTCCATTTTCGACTATGTATATCTTATATTACACTACTTTAGCTTATGACGGTGTGCTTGACTTTCATTATCTTTCAATAACGATTAAGGGTCATAGAGTAAGAACACGATTCATAGAAAAGTGACCGATTGGATAAAATTCATCGTCCCTGATTTTTCACAAGCTCCCAAACTAAGCGTAAAAATGGATCATTGCTTAATTACAAGTTAGATGCCAACGCTACTCATGGAAGTTACTCGTGTACCGCTTGCTCCCATTTTCCTATTTTTGTGCCTTATTATTTTATTTTTGTGAGAGAAATGAATTTCTTCATAAGCATCTCGTTTCATAGTTTTTAGTCCGATAAAGATACCAAATTCATACGCTAAGTAGTTATCGATCTTCTCTTAAGAAGGTTTGCAAGAGAAATGTGGTCCACATCAAGGATATTGGATACATACAAAGACTTTGGAATACATCAAAATAGACATAAGTTGGAGAGTACCTTCACGTGCACCTCATGCGCCCGATCTAGGATCATTCGCATGCACCTCACGTGCTACCAACTTTAGTCTTAACACTTAAACTCATAATCCATAAATCTTCAACATACATCCTTATTCTTTCTTTTGATTTTTTTCCATTCATACTTTTTCTTGCCTTAGTAACTTCTCAACTCCGAACCTTCACGGTTTCAATCCAAGACCTACCGCCAACTGCTAGGGTTTGAATCTAGGATCCATGGCCCGATCTCAATCCGAAGTCTTAAAGCACCTTAGCTTATACATAACAACGGGCTTTAGGGTAGCTCTGAAACCACATGCGTACTACGCTTTATACAGCGATATACAATACAATACAACTTAGCGTGTATCCATGATGTGTACCCAATTTCCCAAGCAAAGATTCTCTTAAGAAGATAAAGAACTACTCATCGGCTAAACCTAACATCTTTAATTATTTTGCACAGATATGGGGTGAAGCAATTATGTGGGAACAAAAAGACATGAGTACCTTCGATGAGCCTTAAAGAGATCCAACTACTCTATGCTTAGCATCTAACTTCTAAAGAAACTCTATCATTTCACGTTCTCCGCAAATTTAAAACCTCAAATAATGAGATCCACGGATGCTTAGCCGATAATTTTAAGCCATGCATATATAAAGTAAAGTACGGGAGCCGACAAAGGAGTAGCTCCTTGTGTACAAGACTAGCAAAA
>LBNU01023564.1:3318-48273 GCA_014162995.1 Artemisia annua
AGTACCGATCCATGCATCATACATCCAACTTCACCCCTTGTATCCCCCCCCCCCCCCCCCCCCCACCCCCCACTCGACCATCCACACCAACTCAACCCACCACCCATGAGTCCAACTTCAGTCCTTCGACCCTCCTCTAATCATAACCCAACCCAAACCTTCTCTACGAGCTCCACACAATCTAGACCCCAAGGTCCTACTACAATACCCCACCACCCGCCAACCATCATCCTCTCTACATAGTCCCACCCATCCTCCAAATGTGTCTATTTACAAAAATCTCGGCCCACTTGACAATCTTCTCTTCTACACTTACCTAGGCCTAATCCACCATTTGTACACCAAGCTCCACGCCAACCTTCACTTAATCAACCTTCTGTAAAAACCACTAAGAACCATGAAAACTTGCATCATGTCTGGCATTACAAAATCAAAAACCCCATTCAATCTTTTAACTCCTCTTCTATGTAACCCATAAGAGGCATTCCATAATCCGAACTAGAAACAGGCCATGACTGACGAGTTTAATGCCTTTATTGACAATAAGACAGGGAAGCTTGTACCACACACATTTGATATGCATGTTACACGTTCTATGTGGATATTTAGGCATAAAATGAATTATGACGGTTCTTTTAAGCGCTATAAAGCTCATTTGGTTAGTGATGACAGGTCACAACATGTGGGAATCAATTGTGCCTAAACTTTTAGCCCGGCTGTTAAACCGACTACAACACGAGTGTTCTTAGTTTGGCTTTGTCGAAATCATGGTCTATTCACCAATTAGATATTAAAAATGAATTCTTGCATGGCCACTTACACAAAATAGTATACATGCATCAACCTTTGGGTTTTCGAGATCCGATACATCCAGATTGCGTTTTTCTTCTAAAGAAATCACTTTGCGGCCTCAAACAAGCTCCACAAGCTTGGTACCAAATATTTGCATATTTGTTTCTAGTATTGGTTCTTTTATAGTCGTTTAGACCACGCATTATTCATCTACAATCATGGACGTGATATAGCCTATATCTTTCTTTATGTTGATGATATAATTCTTACCGCTTCCTCGGACTGTCTTGGGTGTTCCATTATGAAGTATTTGGAAGATGAGTTAGATGAAGGACCTTAGGCCTCTCAGTTACTTTGTAGGTATTGTTGTTACTGTAGTGTTCCGGTGGTCATCCGCACAACTTTAAACATGCACATCGAAAAATAAACACATAAGTTGTGCAGGCCAAAACCTGTGTACACAGATCTTCTAAACAGTGATATAACCTACGTTTTAACACATAATAAGGGTGTTAAGAATACTTACTTGTTGATCCTGCTAGCAGTAAGCTTTTTTACTTTATTAAGCTACACAGAACACCTTCTTTATTTTACTTTATCCTTCACATCCTTGATTAGGGTTTCTTGGGAATTTCACCACCAGGGTTGGGTCAGGTATCTACCGATACCACAGGTAGGACTAGGGCTACAAACCTATCACAAGTTAGGCGAATACAAACTTGGGTAAAACCCTAAATTAATCTTCAGGATCAGTAGGGTTTTGATTAGGGTTTTGGGAAAACCCTAATCCCACGTCTAAGTACGATCGACCCAAATGGTTAAACCCTTTTGGGTTTCGGTCGACTAAAGTCTAGTTATGTCGACTTTGGGAATCAGACCAAGGGTTTCAACCCTTGGTTTAAGCTTGGCCGGTAGATCGAGCAAGAGAGAGGGGAGAGGAAAGAAAGTTAGGGTTTGTATTTTTGTTATATGAATCCCTTAAGACCCCTTTGCATTTACTAGCCTCTAATGTTTATCTAGGATAAATATTAGACTTCCGGTAATTTCCGTTTCTCCCTTTAATGAAAATAACACCATATTTTCGTTTCCTCTTTTACTCTCTTATCAATTCGTAACTCATTTCTTATTTTCTCTTGTATTGTCCCGTTCAGTTTGCATCAATGTGATCATTTGAAATTTCTATAAAGGCAAGTGTGAAAACCCTTGTATTGTTTACATACAAACCCTTCAGACTCCCACTTGTGCAAATATAGCAACATAGGAATCAGGTCCTGCGCAAGACATTGTAGTACCCCACTCACATAAACTGATTCAATACACGAGTAGTGACATACTTATCATTAGCTACGCCTAGTTAAGTCATATTCAAACTTCAGGTTGAATGCCGACTCAAACTCCTAGTTGAGTTTAGGGTATATGATTGTATCCCTTTGCACTTTATCAATATTTTAGTATCAGACATGGATGTATATTATGTAATACTTTTTTCATATATTTTTCTCGTGATACTCGATTTGTACTCCCATAGTGCTCCAGGTACTAACGTCGCATGACCTTGCTTTTCACAAATCTTTTTCATACAAGGGGCCCAAAAAAAATATATTTCTACAGTCTATTTCAACTTTGAGCTGAAAATTGACATTTTGGCCAATAAGTCATTTTTCTTCATCTTCTACTGAACTTAACCTTAGCACATAACATTACGCTTTTACGTTGTAACTAGAAACTAAGTATAAATCTAATGAAAAACAAAGTCCAATGTCTTACATCATTAGATCGTTGGGAAAGTTGAACACAATCAAAGAACGCCAATAACATTGATCCATGTGGTCTTTTCTCGATCATGGTCACGTCCAACATTTGCCCCGCAAATGCATGTGAAATTCAACAGTCTGCCGAATGTTTTTTATTTCACAATAGTTGTCAACGTTATCTCGGTATCCCTCCATGATAATTAACTAAGGACTCCTTTTAGAATGGAATGTCTTCCATTTCATGGATACAAAATACGCTAAGTAGAGTCTACTCATAATGTCTCGTTCGATTTTCACGAGTCAACGATTTTACCTCGATTCCCGGGTGCTTGATTTAGCTCATACCAGAAAGTGTTTGTGAGTTAATCACTCCTTTTAATCTTTCTGATGATCCTTCTAGGAAGGACCCATGAGCCTCACTACAATCTCCTTTGATTGTCATTTTCTTTACTAATAATGAACCTAAGAGACTATTGGTCTCAGCAATTCAGTCTTACTGGATGATAGACTTAGTTGAATCAAGACTCACTCTGCTTGGCGTTCAACGATGCACTTCATTCTATGGGTTTAGATAGAATGGAATTACTTCACAAATTACAATCATTTTAAGTCATCTTGCAACAACTAGTTTCTTGATTTGAAATTCAAATTTCAAATTACACACAGATACACCTTAACCTTTTCTCTCAAAGGCTTGTAATGCCAACTCATTTCACTCACACACTCTTACACTTCTATTACACATTTCAAATCATAAAACTCATCACCAACAACAAGTTTTTGAGTTCGAAATTTGAATTTCAAAATATGGGGGGCAAAGTTTTATCCAATGTGTAATATCCAATGACTCTTCTCTCTCTAGTTGAAATTGGACTAAACCCCTAACTATCTAGTTTTCACTTCATTAAATGTTTTAAATACATAAACCTTGGCTAAATAAGTTGGTTGACCTTATCACATTTTGAGTGTTGGATTGTTATTGGAAAGGTCAAAGGTGAAGTAACATTAACAATTTTCCTTGATATACACCTATAGCATGACAATATCCAATAGCAGATATCAACTGATGAAAATACTTACGTGATTGTGATTCATTTAATCTACCTTTAGCTACTTTTGCAAAAAGCTCACCACCTTTTACAAACTCCAAAACGAAATATATCTTAGTTTTCGTAGCCATAACTTCGTATAATTTCACGAAATATGGATGATCTAGTTGACGCATGATATCTATTTCACGTTTAACATTCGCTACAAGGTGCGCGTTATGTGAAATTTTGTGCTTGTTGATTATTTTGATAGCTATGCTTTGGCTCGTATTGATATCTCTAGCATGGTACACTTTAGCAAATGCACCGCAGCCTAGGAGACTTCCCACGTCGTATTTGCCAAATTCCTTATTCCTGGAGCGTTCTTCACACACACACACACACGAATTTCTGGAACTCTCCCTAATTTACTAGTAATCTAAATATTTAATTAATTACTTTGTTAAATTGGCAAGACTAGCCCTCCTAATCTCATTCTTCCTAGGTTAGTCACATATCTTTATACAACTTAACACTCACTTAATACTAGTTTCTAACTTTACCATTTTTTATATAATACATTCCAAATAATTTAATATCTTTACTTTACTATAAAATAATACCTCATTGGGTTACGGGTGTTATACAAGCCTAGTTTAGGGAAGAACTACTTGGGGTTTGATACTTCCGGTGGGGGAAGTCTTTGTGGTCTTTGTGGTAATTCGAATCACGAGATTCTTGAGGGTGGTTCCCGAGGGCGGAATACCGTTAGAGTAGCTCTTCTTAGTGTGTGTCGATCTTTGTGCATATCGGTGGAGTGAAGTTGTAATGGTTTGTAATCCACTGAAAGGATTATACTTAGTGATAGTATCAGACTCGTGGATGCTCAATTGGACATACGGATGGTATAAACCCCCCATCCCGAACCTTTATAAATTGTGGTGTTATTTACTCGCTTTATATTCTGGTTGTGATTGTTGATGATTGTTATTATTGTTGTATAACCACGTGGTGATCTTTGAGACTAGAAGTTTGTAAACTTTAAGTTAGTCAAAAAGACCATGTTCAACCCCTCCCCCCCCATCTACGGTTCTACATAAGTGGTTGCCTAAAATAATGGGGCTTGACTATGAGATTGTATACAAGAAAGGAAGTGAGAATGGAGTGGAAAATGCTTTATCAAGGGTCATATTATTGGTGAACTGTTGCATATGGTATTAACTACTGTTTCTACTAAGTTGCTACCCCAAATTGAAGCTACTTGGAGTAATGATCATGTTTTAGTAGACATGGTACAAAAATTAAAGGCTGGTACACCTGTATCCATACTCTTGAGTGAACAATCAGTTAAGGAGGAACGGTAAACTAGTAGTCGGTGATGATGCACAACTTAAGTTGGTTTTATTGACTCATTTCCATAGTGATTCTAGTGGGGGGGACACTCTAGTATTGTTGTAACAATAAGTAGGATTCATAGATTTTGCTATTTGAAAAAAAAATGAGAAGACAAGCCCATGACTTTGTTTCTGCTTGTGAAGTCTGCCAAAGGAATAAACCTGATTTTTCTGCTTATCCTGGCTTGTTACAACCGCTTCTCATTCCTTCTTTAATTTCGTCAGCAATATCTATCGATTTTATTGAAGGGTTGTCTGTTTTGGGTGGCAAGAGTCTTATATTTGTGGTTGTGGACAGATTGACCAAGTATAGTCATTTCATGGCTCTCAGTCATCCCTTAACAGCTCTGCAAGTGGCACAAGTCTTCTTAGACAATGTGTATAAGCTACATGGTTTGCCTCAAGTGATTATTGGTGACAGGGATAAGGTTTTCCTAAGTTAGATTTTGGAAGGAACTTTTCAAGTTGTTACATGTTAGCATATGTAACACCCCCTAAATTCTAACAGTAACAGCGCAAGACTAATGGAGTATTACTTAGAGGATCATAGTCATAATCATAGAAAACGACCCGAAAGAGACGTTTTAAAAGTTACGTTTATCATTCAAAACACCAAGTATTCGAAATACAAAGAGATTCCATAGTTTAACAGACAAGTTTATTTGAAAGTGAATGATAAAACATTTATTTAACACCCGTGCCGGGTTTAGTGCCCACTCTGTGCTTTGAGTTCCATCTTTTAGTTACCTGAGATAAACATGCTAAAAGTCAACAAAAGTTGAGTGATATTCATAGGTTTTAGTTTAGTAGTTGAACACAAGATATAAGTGTTAATCGCATCGAATTATAATTAAACAAGTTGAAATCAGTTTGTTAATTGCATTAAGCTCATGATACGCAACGATTAACAGGCATCAAAATGATGTAAAGTATATAGGCCCTCGGGATAGATATTTGCCAATAACCTATAAGTTTGTTTAAATAAAGTGCGTTTGGTGGCTCATCCTAGCAAAACCAAACGGGGATTGTCAGTCCCAAATAGATCTATTCACAACTATTTACGTTCACTCGCAAGTGATTAAGGTTCATGATTGAGGGACTTTTGGCAATAGGCTACTTAAGCAATAACAATATCAGGCATAACATACCAATAAAAAGCTTGTGTTCATGTTTATAGCATGTACCTCCCCACGAGAAAAAAAGTGGGCTATGAACTCACCTTAGTAGTACGGTAGTAGTGGTAGTTTCGTAATTCAAACGATGCGAGGGAACGACTCCAACAACACACAACCTAGAATAATATAGCAAGTTTTAGTGTTTGATAGTCTATGTTTGGTTTAATCGCGAGTAATGGTTATTAATTTGTGATAGGAAAACTTGTGCGTTTTAAATGCTTAAAGTTAAAAAACAATGTTATATATAAATATAACTTGTGAGTAGGTGATCGTTTGTCAAGGTAATATGGTTTATGAACGGGATCGACGTAGATAATTAGAAGTTGTTAGACGATATAATATGGTTTACATTTTAGAGATGTGGTTAAATGTTTAAGTATATATATATATATATATATATATATATATATATATATNAATATATATATATATATATATATATATATATATATATATATATATATATATTCATATACTTATATATAATTATACGAATATATAAAATAGTTAACAGTGAGATTTGATCGAAACGATTTATTTGATTATTGCAAAATATATATTTATAAAATATTAATATAAATTTATAAAATAATATTTCTGAAAAATCCTTCAAGTTTCACAAATTTACACTTCTTACCCTAACGGTATAACTTTTGCAAAGTTAGTCCATAGTTAAGTATAGTTACGTTTTAAGTCCAAGCTTTCCAAAAGTTACACTTTATGCCCCGCAGTTTCAGAAATTCAGTTTACACCATAAAAATGCTAAAAGGCAGTTTGCACCCTAAGTTTATAAAATTGGCAATGTTAACCCCTCGTTAGTGAAATTTTGCAAACTTAGTCCAAAAGTTACCAAATTCAAAGTTTAACATTTTATTCTATCAATAAGTTTTTATCAGCTCATTAAGCTTGTACAAACTGCTTATTTCCATATTTATAGCTTATTCTATGTTTTTGGGCCTTAACGAGCCAAAGCAAAAGCCCGTTAAGGGTTTTCGATCTGTTGGGCTTCAAAGGGTATTGGGCCTGGTTTTGGGCTCATTTTAGTGTTACAAAAACATATCAAGTGAGCTTAGAAGACCAGCTTATTCGAATAGCTTAAAGACAGCTTTTTGGGCTTTAGGCCCAATCGTTATTATTGTTAAGTTATAAAAACTATTGTGATCGCGATTAGCTTTGGGTCTTGAACTGATATTATACGAGCGTGTTTAAGTGTTCAACTTGCATAGCCTATTAGTTTAGCTTGTAAACTAATAGGTTAAGCTTTAAAATGAGTGTGTTGTGTGTCGCGTTTAATAAATACGAGGCTAAAGTGACGTGACTTAGGTAGACGTAAAAACAATTTCAAGTGTTCAAATTATTCTAAATGTTTTGACAGTATTCGAATGGGTTCAATGTGACTTAGAAACGTGTCACGAAAATGGTCTATTCGTGTATATATGAGACGATTATTCGTGGTACTTATTAAATGGCATTATGAAAAATGGATATGTCGAATAATATTAATATGTTGTTAATGGAATTTACGAGAAAAGGAAGCAAAGTAAAGTGTGATTCGAATATAAGATCAAAACAATAAAAATGTAAAGGAAATGAAAGTATGGAAAATGGCTCACCTCACCTCAAAGGGTGGGGTAAAACGTGATGTATGGACTGAGTATGGCTAGGGAATGAGTGTGGCTCGATTCTTTGTACACCAAAGACATAGGAATGCATAAATGATATCCCTTAGCTTGATTCGAAATCCTCCAATTCTTGCCCAAGCTAAGCGTGGTCAAGAACTATAAAGACCTAGTGAAATTTTGAGTTGTGGTATATGTTTGTGTGTGTGTCTGGTCGAACGCATGCATGGCTATATAGTAAGTTTTTGGAAATGTGCACATGAGATACAATAATAAACATGAGTACAATAGGATACGAGGTTAGTAGGTTGTGTAAGTGGTCAATGGAGAGTTAGTATATGAATCGTCTTTGTGTAGTTCGACCAAAGAGAAAGAAAACAAAATGCATCATGGTTTGTTTTTGGCTACTTGCTGGTGTATTCCAAGGTTAACTCATATTCAAAACGTGATTGTCTATGTTTGTAGGATGATTTGAGTGTGTAAGTAAATGAAATCATGGTGGTTCGTCCTTGGTTAGTTTCCAAACAAATAAGTGACAAAATGAAATCATGCTTTGTTGTTTGGTACTCGTTTGGGTGTGATTATGAAGTCAATAATCATTAAAAACATGCTAGCATTGGTTGTGGACTGTTTGAAAGTGAGTTGGGAGTCAAACGTATAAGTTTTAAATAGAAATACAAGATTTTTGGCAAAGTTGATAAAATGACTATCGAGTTAAGCTTTGATGATTTTTGGACAAGTAAACATTTGAATTAATGAAAATGGTTTGTAGCGTTTGATTCTCAGCTGGGAGGTCTAAAAAGTCATGCAAAAATATTAACATGTTGTTAAGAGAATTCAAGAATTAAATGGGCAAAGTAAACGTGGTTTGGACGAGTTTTAAAGTTAATATATATAAGTTTTTGCGTTAAATGGGCATGAATAGTAACGGGATAAACATTTGTGTGGGAAACTAGAAGGGGGTTGAATAGTTTAATGACTTTTTTTCTTTAGTTAGTTTAAATTTGGATTTGATTGTCAATGAAATCAATCAAAACCAATATGAACACAACACTATACTATCACAAGCAAGCAATAAATAAGTAAAAAGGAAGGGACGGAAGGATCAAACCAAGACAATGAGATTATAGTGGTTCGGTCACGAAGCTCTTCTTCGCCCTACTCCACTCCTCGAGTATCCAACTCGAGAGTTCTAAGCACTATATCAACAAAGCTCCCTTCAGGCGGAGAAAACCGTACAACGTCGCTTACGTAATTTTCCGACACTAAGCTAGATGTCGAGTACTAATCTTAGCTAGTACCAATCTACCACAATCCACACGATCCTAACTTCTCATACGATCCTTACACAATCTACACGATCCTTACACGATCTTCACAATCTACTCTTGATCCTCTTGATCAACACAATATCGCATAAGACACAAGAGATCCCCAAGATCTCAACAAGATCACAATGATCAACACACTAACAATGAAACACTAACACACTTGATGTATGTTAAGATACAATCAAGTAAACAACTTGTAATGCAAGTGCACTACACAAGGACACTAACACTTTGTATCTTCTTGATACTTTGTGTTCTTCTCTTGACAAGTAGAGGTATGTAGGTGATCTTTGGTTGGATGAATGGATCACTCTTTAAACAAAAGAAAACTAACAAATGATCAAAGGAGATTTTAGGTGATAGAGGATTTGATCACAGAAATTTAAGTGTGTGAAAGGATGAGAAAAATCTGTGAAGTGAAGTGGTATTTATAGGAAATGAAAATTTGACCGTTTTCAAGACACGACGCCACTAATTGTCACACGGTACCACTAAATTTAGTGGTACCGTGGTACCGTGCCAGACAAAAATGCTCCCATTTTTGTTTTTAGTGGTGAAAGTTTATTTGGGGGAGTTTAGAGCTGATTTAGGTGAAAATATAGCTGTTGGGATTTTTGAAATGATTTTCTCAAATAAAACATTTCATTATATTTCAAAAATAATTTCTAAAATGTATTTTGAAAAGAAGGTTTTTGTCAAACTAAAAATGTGAAGTTCAAAAAACAAATTCACTTCTTTGATCATTTGTCAAGTTGTAAATTTGTTTGTTCATACCTAGAGTGATTAACGTAGAAATCAGATATTTCGACTAAAAACTTGTTTACGTTAATTTTGACGTAAAATATTTTCACATTTTATTATCATCAAAACATAGAGATATCGAAAGATGAGAATAAAGTTTTTAGACATTATTTGCATCAACAATCTCCCCCTTTTTGATGATGACAAAACATAAACTCATTTTATGTGAAACTAATTTCGACAAGTTTTTAGTGTGAGTTTATATCCTACTTCTCCCTTTTTTTGTTGAAGCAAAAAGACTTGCAAAGCTCCCCTTGATATATGCTCCCCTTCATTTGGAGCATACCAAGGAATCGAGCAATGGTTGTTGCAACGAAACAAAGTTAGAAGACATATATTCAATATCTAACATGTAGCAATTATGACAAATATCCAACCATACAACAAAGAGACTAAGTAGCCAAAAAAAATATAATCCAACCATAAAGAAAATAGAAAAACAAGACAAGCCCATGCATTCATTAATAATAAGATATCATACATAAAGTATGATTACAACAACTAGACTATTAGACAATTACAAGAAACATGTGACATTCTCAAGTGACATTGAGGTCCTAAGATTTGCTTCTTGATTCTCCAAAAGGGTTCCTAAGATTTTTATTGATGATGACTAAACATAATAGTTTAGTTGCTTGGGCTATTGGTTTGAGGTGGAGGTGGTATGATGGGTCCTTGAGGTGGTGTCAAGAGATGCTCAAGATAAGAGAATGTTGGGTCTATTATTGATTTGATGATACAAAACAAGAAGAATGAAACATGAAGGGCTTGAAGTGACAAGATGGAATTCTACAAAAGATGGGAAGAACTTGCTTGCAAAAGAAGTTTTATTTATTAGTCCTTCGTAGTATTTTGTAACCCTAATATCTCTCTATATAAAGAGATAAAGGGTGTAGGATTTTATTAATTATGTCTTCCATAACGTAGTCGACTAAAAAGGTGTGCGTGTGTCTAGGCGTCGAGTTCCTACAATGGACGCCTAGGGTTTAGTGTTTTAGTTTAGATAACGTGTTCTACTTGATCAAGGCAGAACATGTTAAGTAGTTTGTAATCGTTAGAGAAGATATTATTAATGAAAAACCTTGTTCATGCTAACGTTAATTCATTGTTTGAATATTCCGCTTTCGTTATTATGTGTTCCTAGATATAGTTAATAATTAGACATCGTCTAAGAGCTACAATGATCTTCACAATTGGTATCAAGAGCCAGGTTAGCTCATGATCTAGGATTTACAAGGTTTACTATTGTCGAGAAGAAAGCAGATTTGATTTTAGGTTGTCGAATTTTTATAACTGCTGCTGTGAAGATTCTTTTGGCGACAAGGAATGGAAAACCCCAAGTGATAAAAAGTGGATAGGTGTGGAATTCTTTTGAAAATTGGTCAAGCATCACAACAAACGCACATGGTAATTCTTTTATTATTCGAATGGGATTTATTTGTCATCTAGTGCATGTGAATAAAAGAGTTAGGATGATTTAGATAAACCTATTTTATTCTCGTACTACCATGTCGTGGGTCTATGGATTAGAATTAATTGGTAAATTAAGATCATGGGTCGGTTTTAGAAGTATATTCTAATATCCATGTTGTACGAATTTATTGATGGGACGATGCATATGGAGATTCAATTGGACATGAATTGGTTATTAATTGAATATATCCTCGTACACCAAAGAGTGCTGCTGTTGTCGTATTCTGTCAAATAATTCAACCTCGTACTTATCGTATAAAGTAATTCATGATATTGGCTGAGAAGGGTTTTTAGTTAATATTGCTTTTCGATGAGATAATGTTGAATGATATTTTTGGTGCAATACATGTTTGGGATAAAATATATTATTGTTGCACTCGGTTGATTTTTGCATATATTTAAGAGGATAATTCATGGAGATGTCAACAACAATAAAGAGTTGGGCCGGTTATTTGGTTATTTTAATCATAGATTGGACGTATGTGTGAAAAGTTGATATTATTCATTCAAGATTCATTATTTTTATTGGTTGATACGTGGAGTACTGGTGAACAAGTAAGGGTGCGTTATTGTTGTTTGGAAGAGGTAACGGCTGCTAGCTTCTCAAGGTACTGCTCATTCTTTCAAAGTACTGCTCTATATTGAAAGTACTGCTCGAGTATTTTTCAAAGTACTGTTGCATGTCTCGTTCAAAGTACTGCTTGCCGAATGCAAAGTACTGCTGCGTTTAGATGATTTATGGAGACAAGTAAAGAGCTTTATGGTTTAATATATATGCATATTTTACGAGCAGTGAGGGGAAGTACATATGTTTGATTAGAGATGATTTTACACACACAGAAGGTTATTTGCTACACACACAGGAAGAAGTTTATGTTCTTAAAGGTTTTAAAAGGCTCGTATTTGGTTCTTATGGATTAATTGATTACGAAGAAGGTGGAATATCACTTATTTGAAGTTGTAGTTGAGTTTCACAGGTTTGTGTTCTTATCATATAGCTTGATGAATCTAGCAATGTGTGATTTTTCTTATGATGCTCTATGCACACATTGTCTATCACTTAAAGGAGTTACATTGTAGTGCTCAGTGTCTCATATTAGTTGAGGATTTTGTCAAGAGATTGTGGTCTACTTATATTTAAGGTTCATATAAGTATGGAGTACCGTGGATAGTACAAGATTTAAGACACAAGTTTGGGAAATTCTACTTCTTCATCAAGTTCGTTATATTTGGTTTTCTTCATCAGTAATCATTACAGGGAGCTTACAGATTTGAAGAATCATGAAGATGGTTAGCACATTGATTTCAGGGGAAGTATCTTTTCATGTGTTTTAATCATTTGATGTTCATGCACCACTCAAGGGGAAGTGTTTGATTTTTACTACTGTTGATCACTATTACTACTGCTAGTTGCAGTTTTCTATTGTTTTGAATTCATTTTTAGTAAGCATATTAGTGTTCTTCATGGAGGGCAATTTGAAACATTGGAAGACTTGGATTGGAAGTTTGTGATATTGGTTCGCGGTGGTCAAGATCATAATTGCATATGTTCCCTATTTGTTGATAACAAAAAGGGGAAGAGATTTGGAAGAGATGTTGGAGTGGCATTGCATGAATCAAGGGGAAGACAAGATTGTTTCATTCATGGTGAGATTTTATTATCTCAATTTCTCTACTTCGTCTAGGGAAGTTCGTACAAGAAGGTATTTGTTTTGTTACCATCAAATAGGGGAAGATTGTTGGGAATTATATTTATTGATTTGATGATACAAAACAAGAAGAATGAAACATGAAGGGTTTGAAGTGACAAGAAGGAATTCTACAAAAGATGGGGAAGGACTTGCTTGCGAAAGAAGTTTTATTTATTAGTCCTTCGTAGTAATTTGTAAACCCTAAAGCTCTATTATATAAAGAGATCAAGG
The DNA here is from genome assembly GCA_014162995.1 of Artemisia annua. Taxonomy (NCBI): domain Eukaryota; kingdom Viridiplantae; phylum Streptophyta; class Magnoliopsida; order Asterales; family Asteraceae; genus Artemisia; species Artemisia annua. The sequence continues at coordinate 16,608 of LBNU01023564.1, forward strand.
GTTAGGATTTTTAACAAGTCTTCCATAATGTAGTCGACATAAAGGTGTGTGTGTGTAACCTAGGCGTAGGAGATAGACGCCTAGGGTTTATTAGTGTTTTAGTTTAGATAGCATGTTCTACTTGATCAAGGTAGAACATGTTAATTGGTTTGTAATAGTTAGAGAGTTTGATGATAATGAAAAACCTTGTTCATAATAATGATTGATTCTATGTTTGAATATTCCGCCTTCATTATTATGCGTTCCTAGATATAGTTAATAATTAGACATCGTCTAAGAGCTACAATGATCTTCACAGTTATAATAATTATTATAGTTAGAATAATAATAAATCAATAAATAACAAATAAAATAATTAAATAAATAAAAAAAACCATAATAATAATACTCATAATAATAATAATAATAATAATAATAATAATAATAATAATAATAATAATAATAATAATAATAATAATAATATGTATAAGTATGGAGTACCGTGGATAGTACAGGATTTAAGACACAAGTTTGGGAAATTCTACTTCTTCATCAAGTTCGTTATATTTGGTTTTCTTCATCAGTAATCGTTACAGGGAGCTTACAGATTTGAAGAATCATGAAGATGGTTAGCACATTGATTTCAGGGGAAGTATCTTTTCATGTGTTTTAATCATTTGATGTTCATGCACCACTCAAGGGGAAGTGTTTGATTTTTACTACTGTTGATCACTATTACTACTGCTAGTTGGAGTTTTCTATTGTTTTGAATTCATTTTTAGTAAGCATATTAGTGTTCTTCATGGAGGGCAATTTGAAACATTGGAAGACTTGGATTGGAAGTTTGTGATATTGGTTCGTGGTGGTCAAGATCATATTTGCATATGTTCCCTATTTGTTGATAACAAAAAGGGGAAGAGATTTGGAAGAGATGTTGGAGTGGCATTGCATGAATCAAGGGGAAGACAAGATTGTTTCATTCATGGTGAGATTTTATTATCTCAATTTCTCTACTTCGTCTAGGGAAGTTCGTACAAGAAGGTATTTGTTTTGTTACCATCAAATAGGGGAAGATTGTTGGGTCTATTATTGATTTGATGATACAAAACAAGAAGAATGAAACATGAAGGGCTTGAAGTGACAATATGGAATTCTACAAAAGATGGGAAGAACTTGCTTGCAAAAGAAGTTTTATTTATTAGTCCTTCGTAGTATTTTGTAACCCTAATATCTCTCTATATAAAGAGATAAAGGGTGTAGGATTTTATTAATTATGTCTTCCATAACGTAGTCGACTAAAAAGGTGTGTGTGTGTGTCTAGGCGTCGAGTTCCTACAATGGACGCCTAGGGTTTAGTGTTTTAGTTTAGATAACGTGTACTACTTGATCAAGGCAGAACATGTTAAGTAGTTTGTAATCGTTAGAGAAGATATTATTAATGAAAAACCTTGTTCATGATAACGTTAATTCATTGTTTGAATATTCCGTTTTCGTTATTATGTGTTCCTAGATATAGTTAATAATTAGACCTCGTCTAAGAGCTACAATGATCTTCACAGAGAAAATGAGACCCAACTTATCTCTAAGGTGAACAATGAGGTCTCGGTTGTGATGACAACACGGACAACTAAGGCTATGTGGTTCAAGTGGGTAAAGTATGGGATGACACATTAGTGATTGTGGTGGTGGAGATGCTGAAGATGACGGTGATGAGTAGACAAGCTCAAGAGGAGTTGTGGGTGATAGTGTGAATGTTAATGCCAAAGGTTGAGGTGGAATAGGTGGTAAAGAGAGTGTTGTTGCCCTAATAGTAGATGATGAGGATGAGTTTTGCCTAGTGGAAATGGTTTTGGAAGGAGCAAGTGGAGTGGAGATGGATGAAGTTGAGTTGGAGTTCAATGGTGTATGAATGTCTTCATCATCATCAAGTGTTAGGTCAATTAGGAGTACTTCCTTAGATGGTTTGAGGTTGAGCCTTGGTTTCTTTGCTTTGTGTGAGGTGGTGGCAATTGTGGAAGACATGATGAGTTTTTGATGATATGTGAGTTGTGAGAGATGAAGATACATGATTTGAGCTTATATAGCCACATTAAAGCATGCATGGGTGATAGGATTGTGTGTTTAGGGTATTGGGAATGTGGGAATCAGCTCAAGGTTGTAGAATCTAAGGGAAAAGAGGTCAAAAAGTAAAAGAGAACAGTTAAAAACATATTCCCAGGGGACGGTACCACTAAATGACCCACGGTACCACTAAATTTAACGGTACCGTACCCTATTTAGTGGTGCCGTGACGTGCTGGTGACGAATTTTCCAGTTCTGCATGTTTTAGGCTGCCTAAATGGGTAATTCTAGAGGCACTATTTGCAGTAAATCCTATTACCTCAATCCACTCAAGAATAATCACATGGTTTTCACAACCATGCACATAACTAGCAACCAACAAAAACATGTGATAATCTATATTTAGGCTACTATTAAGCATGCAAGTAATCATCTAGGAATTGTAACTTAAAATAATCATAACCAAAACAAGATGATCATCTAGAAGAAAGCACGCAAGCAAATGATAGTAACTACTATTCTAAGCAAAGATTAACCAAGGTACATGCTTGATTAATAATCAATTTTGGGTGGTAAAACGATATGACACACCCAAAACTATGTAACCCAAGTTCATATTCTGCAGTTAATGTTAATAAAGTCTTGTAATAGTTAGTTTAGTACTAATAATAATAGTTAAATATTGTTTTTATCTCCTTGATCTCCCCAACCTCTTTATTGCCCTTCCAAAACTTTTGAGCGTCTTTCCAAAGCCTTGAATCCACCGATGGTTTGCTTGTGCATTGACACTTGTCTATTATACATCACCGTTTGTCTTTGCATGACATTTGTAAAATTTGTACTTCTATAATCGAGATCTGATGTAGTTCTAAAGTCGGATGTATCGAGGTTTCGAAAGTAAGTGTCAGGTGAAGGAGTACGGGCACGAGAAGTTCCTTCTTCATTCATGTCATCATCATCTTCATCCATAGGATGAGAGGACGACCCATGATGAAAAGAGGAAGATGAAAAAGTAGCATCAGAAGTGGATTTACGACCACGAGATGACCCCTTGTCACTACGTTGCTTTGTGCGACGTTGTGGTCCACCGAGGGGTTTCATGATAGGATCAACTAGGAGGTAGTCATTACTATCAAGATGAGGAAAATTAGTGCTGAACCAACGATAAAGACGAGTAAGTAACATCCCGTATGGCATGCACTTGTCGATCCGACCATGAATAGTATGCAAGGTTGTAAGGTTCCTCGATACTGATGCAATAAAGCATATGGGCTAGACTTGCAGGGACATGATCCCGGTTTCCTGCAAGAGACAAGACGTTTTCACGCAGAAGGAGTTCCAAATTCTTAAGATCGGGAAGGATTTCTTTGAGATAAATACGATTTGGATCAAGATGAACAACTGAGCCATCACGCTTTTGATGCGTGTTAGCCACTCGACGGATTGACACGTGTTGCTTAATGACTTGTGGATCGGGAACTTCGGTATGATAAGCACCATGACTCTCAAGATTATAGAAGAGAGAGTCCAACGAATGTTCTTCTGTGTAAGCTCATTGACCATACGATGGAACACCCAGAATGTCACCCAGATCGGTGATGGACAAGATGATGTTTTGATTTCTTATCTAGAAATCAAGAAAGACATTACCATCAAGGTCATTAAAAGTACGGACACGACTGTAGAATTCTAAAACGAAATGAAGACATATTTGATCATTTATTTTAAATAAACAATCAAACCCAATTGTTGGAAAGCAAATATTGATACCATCCAACGGAACAAAGAGAGCATCGACTACACGTCCTTCGTGTATGTATCGATGTTGAACCTTATGAAGATGAGCTTTTTGCTCATCAGGAATTGTTGGATCTTGGAGTAAAAGAGGAATGTATCTTTTGGTATCTTGATAATCGTTTCGAGGCATTGTTTCCTATAACAAAAAGATAAAGATATATAAGTGTATATGCTTATTTAGTTTACGTTATTGATGATGATCACTTCTCTAGTGTGTGCCTATATGCAAACTATGTGGAGGTGTAATAATTTCGACTCTAATATAAAACTAATAAAATTACCCAAACGCTCCTAACTTCGCTCTTGCTCAATCAAATATGTCGAGTAATACATATTTGTTATGTATTTCGACCCATATTTGTGAGGTCAGGTATGCATGCAAAACGTTTTTAGTTTGTATCAACAATACAAGAAAAGTTATTTCATGATCCTAGTCATGTGAACATTTTCGAAAAATAATAGAATTGGGGTGTTTGGCAAATGCGTCAACTTGGCGTCAAAAATGTTTTGGTTGAAAAGCTTAAGTGCTAATCACTTCTAATCAAATTTTAAGTATCCTAGACATGATTCCACCAAAAACATTTAATCTAAACCGAATTTTGATAGCAAAATTCGGACCTTAGATGAGTAACATAAGTGGGTTTATGCAGATCCTATGTTTTGGGAATCATATTATTCCTACATTGTCAAATCCTAGACCTAATTGCATAATAATTCAATCAATTTTGAAAAGCCCCAATTCAAATTAATGATTATGAACAAACCCTAGAATCAAATTAAAATAAAATGAGTTCGATTGACTTACAATTAATGCTGAGTATGATGTAGTGATTGATTTTCTTTAATTCCAATGCCTCGATCTTGATTAACAAGTGTGTAATTGGGGTTGTTTTTCGGTTATGGCAGCAAGAGAGGATTTTGTGTTTGAATGAGTGAATAGAGGGAAGAAAGGAAGAAAAATGGGCCTCAGCAGATACACGGTACCACGATACCACTAATTTTAGTGGTGCCGTGCACTGCTATGGCAATTTTCTGTCCTGTTTTGGTTTTTGACGAATAAATCTTTCTTATTTAGTGAGACTTTTCGAGACGAGGGAAGAATTTATACCTAATAAATCCTTATGACACGAGGAACTAGACTTGATTACGAATGATGACATTAGAGATTACGAGGAAATGAGTAGATAGTCATAAGAGAGATACGCGGAATGACTCCAATATTTCCAGTGAAATATTTGGATAGTCATGAGTGGTTTTTTGGAATAAATCCATTAGGATTTGAATGACGAGAGTGGATTGTGATGAGATGACTTTAATATTTCTGAGGAAATACGTAAATAGTCATTAGAGGGTTAAGAATGGAGTGTCAACGAAGTTGTTAAATGAGTATCCCTTTTTGAAAGAAATGTTTCCTCATTGAACATCATAGTGACAAAGATGATGACGTATCATGAAGTGTTTAATACATGAGCTTATCATGGAGTTTCTGGTCAACTCAATCTCTTCTTGTTGTAGCGCGTCATAGAGATGTCGTCATGGAAATATCATCGGAAGACTAGAGCTTGTCTCATTTATAGTGCTTAATTTCATGCCTTTACAGTGCTTGTGTAATCGGCTTCGGTCGTGGGGATAGTAAAAGTTGTTTGTTTCTTGGTGAACCAAGAAGTTTAGAAACAACCCATGAAGGTACAAACATAACTTGTACATTATCTGTAACACCCCAACCCGACAAGGGTAGAAATGCTACATTATGGTGACAAATCAGATACAAACAGATATAAATGCAAGCGGAAGTCTTAACATAAATAACCAAATGGAAGTTAAGTCAAAAATGACTTAAACAAATACATAAGTTTCCAAGGCAAAAATTCAAATGAAGTACAAAACAAAATCTAAATCCAAATGTCCATATCAAACTAGGAAGACTAAGGTCGGTCCACACACAATCTAGCTCTCGTCCCAAAAGAAGCCATCCCAAAGCTCCTAGCTAAATACCTGCCGCAGGAAAAGAAAATACGGCTGAGCTTCAAAAGCTCAGTGAATAGATATATCAACAAAGTAAATGAAACAAAAATGGAAACAAAGTATGTGCATTGGGAATAACAAAAGGTATAATAATGATGATAAGAATAAGATAAGGGTTAGGTTATATTAGCATTCTACCACGAGCCAAAACAAAACAAATCAAAGTCTTCAGCATAGTAACCATGGAGTGATCAACTCCCAAATAATGTGAAAGGCGTGTATTGCACACAGCACCGGTCACCAAACCAAATGTAGTAGCAAATCAAATCAAATCTAGGAGGCATCCATACGCCACTACCCAAACCAACTGCAGATCAAACAAAGGGATGATGTGGAACATCACTCGACCACACTGGAGTCATGACATTGGTGCATCAATGCCACGGTCATGTTACCTTCATGACTAGGAAAATGCTCGGGTATAATACTAAAGGGTCAAAGGCAAATCAAATAGCAAAGTCTAAGTCAAATCAAAGTATCATAATCCAAGGTGCATAGCAAAGGTTCAGGTCAAAGTTTTACAAATGGCAGGGTTCATAATCAGAGTTCAAATCAAAGGTTCATAGCATAAGGTTCATAGCAAAGGTTCATAGCAAAGGTTCGATTTAAATGGATCATATCAAAGGTTCACAAATAGGAGGGAACATAGCAAAGGTTCACAAATCAAAGGTTTAGATAAGCAAGAGTTCATGAGAAACCTGTGAGAAGGTCAGAATATCTGTACCTTATTCAAAGCAAGCAATTAGTAAGGAAAGGTCACACAAGATGAGTCACGGATCACTCCCGCTTCACGGAACCTATACGAATTAAATACCAAGTATTACTTTAAGTCCAATGAATTAGGTTACTCATTTTAATGTACTTTCTTTTTTTTAGTAACTTTCTATTATAGGCAGGTTTCTCAAATTAGTAAGTTTCCATTTTTAGAAAGCTTCCCGAAATAATAATTTAATCCTTTAAGGTTAAAATGAACCATTAATAATATTTGCGGTTAAAATGATCAATATAGTAGTTTAGGGTTAATTATGTCAATTTAGTAAGTTTAGGGTCAAATGTAAATTGTCAACATTAAATATTAAAGATGTCAAATAAAATTATTCTAGAGTTTATTCTATAATTTTATATTGAAGGATAATTTTAGCCCTGTAGTTCAAAACTTATATATATGTATACACGACATCAAATAATACCGCGACGACCACAAAATACGACATCGGACACAAGATTTTCCTATGCACGTACCAATATTAACGGGACGCAACAAGAATGTACCCACATAAGATTACAATTAAACGCACCCTCATATGTCATTCCATTTTCATCCTTAAACAGGTTATAATATGACACATCCTCATTGGTTATATATATAACTCTCTTTTATTAGATCAGGTTATAACATGTTTTATGTTGCATATCAAAGACCAAATCCCATGTGCATGCTACTGATGAATTAGCCAAATAAAATCTCAAGACCGACCCATGTATATCATTATTTCAAACTATTAAACATATAGCATGCATACATAATTTTATATTCGTAACACAAAGTCCACATATCCTACGCTTAGTATACCATCTTTTAACTTGATCCTTTGGTTCGCAATATGATAACATTAAATAGACTAATGACCGCTAATCACGACCTCAAAACAGCTCGCGAGATGTCACAAGCCACAACATATACCTCGCGACACAAAATAGACCCGCGACACCCTCTTTATTTATTTCTATTTTATTTTATTTATTTGCGCTATGAAAACAAGGGTAGAAGCTAACATGTTTTAACTCTTTTTAAGCTTGGTAAGAACAGATGGAAATATGCTTGTGTCGTATTTTAGATAGATCAAAACATAGACAAAAGATTCGAATCAAAACAGGTTCTATAAGTCTATTTATTTGGGTTACTAAATCATTATTTCATGTGATACTCACTATGATTTCATGTGGTGCTCTCTTTATTTAGATAGGTCATATTAACGAGACAGCAAGAACTCAAGTAGATCAGCATGTTTCTGATTATGTTCTAGTTATAACTTAAGTCGTACATTAAGAGTGAAAAACAAAAGGGTGACCATGATTATTCGATTATTATTTGATCAAAACGAAACGAAAAAAAATAATAAGATTTGGTGATACAATACCCTAGTGTATCGAGTGGAGCAGGACCGAAAACAAGGCCAGAATTCAAGTCGAACAACACCACCACACCCTCTCGAACCAGCAATAAACCCACACGTTCGAACCACCTTTCGAACAAAAAAAACCCACGTTCAAACTCCTATCGAATTCTACAGCAACTCACGATCACACCCACGTCTGAACACCAACAGGGACTCCTTGCTTGCGTTTTGATTCGAACAGGAAAGTACAAGGAAAAGTGGCAGCCGACTCTTTTTGTTTATTTGTTTTAGGGTTTTTGTGTGTGATAAATATTTTGTGAATGAGCCGTGTATTGTGAGGGAGATAAGATGGAATGTCGTGTGCTATTTTAGGAGGAGTTTATGGGCCGATTTTCTTGAAATAAATTAGGAGATATTGTGATTTGATTTAGTCTTATCTTTTACACATTATGCTCTTGGACCATTTTCAAATTAATATGCACTTAGTGTGGCATTTCATTTAAGTTACATAGGTAGGAATAGATGATTAAATTATAATGTAAGTAGCATAGTTTATGTAATTTAATTTAGGATTTAGGAGATTTTAATAATTAATAACTTAGGTTAAAATGTATCATGGCATTCTTGAAATATTCATTCTTGTTTTATAAGTTTAATATTAGAGGGGCAAAATGGGAATTTAACATGTTTGAGAATTTAGGGCTTTACAACTCTTCTCCTCTAAAAAGAAAATTTCGTCCGCGAAATTCAGATGAAAACGTATTGAAGACATACCAGACTACGAAAAGAAATGAGGATAACTGGTTCGCATCGATTCCTCGGTCTCCCAGGTAGCTTCACGCTCTGGGTGATTCTTCCAAAGAATTTTCACAAACGGAATGACCTTGTTTCTCATGACTCGATCTTGCCGATCTAAGATAGCCTCGGGCTCTTCAGACAAAGACATGTCTGGCTGAATCTGATCAAACGGATACGAAACCACGTGCAAAGGATGATAGTTGTATCCCCTCAGAAGAGATACATGGAACACATTATGAACGTGCGAAAGCTGAGGAGGTAGAGCCAAACGATAAGAAACCTCCCCGATACGATCCAAAATCTCAAATGGCCCGATGAATCGAGGACTGAGCTTGCCCTTGATTCCAAAACGCTTCACACCACGAAACGGTGAGACTTTCAAAAATACACGATCGCCGACATTAAATTCCAAATCCCGTCTATGCTTATCAGCATAACTCTTCTGCCTGGTTCGAGCCTCTTGCAGTTTCTCCTTGGCAATAGCCACTTTCTCATTGGTGATCTCAATCAGTTCAGGCCCCTCAATCAAACGTTCACCCACTTCATTCCAACAAATCGGCGCCCTACATTTCCTGCCATACAACATCTCATACGGTGCCATCTTGATGCTAGCATGCCAACTGTTATTGTAGGCAAACTCCACCAAGCACAAATAATCATCCCAACTGCCGGTCCATTCCAAGGCACAGGCCCTCAACATGTCTTCCAAAGTCTGAATGGTCCTTTCTGACTGACCATCTGTTTGAGGATGAAACGCGGTACTAAACTTAAGTCGAGCGCCCCAAGCATTATGAAGGCTTTTCCAAAAACGAGAAGTGAAACGCGGATCTCTGTCAGATACAATAGCTGTCGGCATACCATGGAGTCTAACAATCTCCTGCTGAAATATCTCCGCCAATTTACTAACACGGTAATCCATACGAATAGGTAGGAAATGTGCAGACTTGGTTAGCCGATCAACGACCACCCAAATCGCATCATGCTTTCTCCGAGTCAAAGGTAAACCAGAAACAAAATCCATGGAAATCTGATCCCACTTCCAAGTAGGAATCTCTAACGGCTGCAACAAACCACTGGCCCTCTGGTGCTCAATCTTGACCTGCTGACAAGTCAAACATCTGGCCACAAACATAGCTACATCCTGTTTCATGCCATTCCACCAAAAGTGTTGCTTCAAATCTCGGTACATCTTGGTAGAACCAGGATGGATAGTAAACGGAGAACTATGAGCCTCAGACAAAACAGCTTCACGCAATTCTGGATCATCAGGAACACAAAGCCGATCCCCAAACCATACTACACCAGAATCATCAACTCTGAATTCTGACTGCTTACCGTCTTCAATATTCTGGACGATAGACCAAAGCTCACCATCGTCCTTCTGAGCATCCTTAATCCTCAACATAAGATTGGACTCTATCCTCATACTAGCCCAATAACCACCATAACCACGAATACAAAGCTCAACATCCAAAATCTCCAAATCGTTAAGAATCCGGGGTTCAATCTCCAATCTAGCAATCATACCGGATTTCCTACTCAGTGCATCTGCAACAACATTCGCCTTACCCGGATGGTACTGAATGTTGGTATCGTAGTCCTTGAGAAGTTCTAGCCATCTCCTTTGTCTCATATTCAATTCCCGCTGAGTGAAGATATATTTGAGACTCTTATGATCCGTGAAGATATCACAAGATTCACCATACAAATAATGTCTCCAAATCTTCAAGGCGAAAACAACAGCAGCCAGTTCAAGATCATGGGTAGGATAATTTTCTTCATAAGGTTTCAATTGCCTCGAAGCATAGGCAATAACCTTCCCGTGCTGCATCAATACACAACCTAAACCCTTCTTAGATGCATCGCTATAGATCTGAAATCCTCCAGAGCCAGAAGGTAGAGTCAAAATGGGAGCGGAAACCAATCTCCGTTTCAACTCTTCAAAACTCTTTTCACGCTCATCTGTCCAAACAAACTTTTCACCTTTCCTCATCAACTGCGTTAAAGGTAATGCCAACTTAGAGAAGCCTTCAACAAAACGACGGTAATACCCTGCCAAACCCAGAAAACTCCGAATCTCAGTCACTGTAGTAGGTCTCGGCCACTTGGTGATAGCCTCAACCTTAGATGGATCCATGGTGATGCCATCTGCGGATACCACATGACCAAGGAAAGCCACTTGATTCAACCAAAATTCACACTTTGAAAACTTGGCATACAACTTCTGCTGTCTAAGAGTCTCCAAGACAATACGAAGATGTTGTTCGTGCTCTTTCTCAGACTTTGAATAAACCAAGATGTCGTCGATGAATACAATCACAAACTTATCGAGATATTCATGGAAAACCCGATTCATCAAATCCATAAACACTGCTGGAGCATTCGTCAACCCAAACGGCATAACCAAAAACTCGTAATGCCCGTATCTGGTACGAAAAGCGGTCTTAGGAACATCCTGTTCCTTCACACGAAGTTGGTGATAACCGGACCTCAAATCAATCTTAGAGAAACACTTAGCACCCTGCAGCTGGTCGAACAAATCATCAATACGCGGAAGGGGATATCGGTTACGAATAGTAATACGGTTGAGCTCACGATAATCAATACACAAACGCATGCTCCCGTCCTTCTTCTTAACAAATAATACAGGTGCACCCCAAGGAGAGACACTCGGTCGGATGAAACCGTTCTCCAAGAGTTCCTGTAGTTGTTCCTTCAACTCCTTCAATTCAATAGGTGCCATACGATACGGAGCCTTTGAAATAGGTTCGGCACCCGGAATTAATTCAATACCAAATTCAACTTCCCTAGCCGGAGGAATACCAGGAAGTTCATCGGGAAAAACATCAGCAAAATCACGAACAATAGGAAGACTGTCGATAGAAGGACTATCCAGAGTGGTGTCCTTAATGGAAGCCAGAAAACCTTGGCAACCGTGAGAAATCAAAGTACGAGCCTTCATGGCAGAGATAATCTTAGCAGATTTGAGCGGTTGGGAACCATGATAAACAAATTCGGGATGAAGCAAATCACCAAATATTACTTTCCTCGCATGGCAATCGATGGTAGCCTTATGCAAAGCCAACCAGTCCATGCCCAAAATCACATCAAAATCAAACATGTCGAGAGGAAGCAGATTAGCCGGACGAATACGATCATCAAACCGTAGAGGACAATTCACAAATTCAGAATCAATAAGCACATGATCTTTCATAGGCGTGGAGAGGGATAAGAGGTTTGTTAATGGTGTTGGGGTAAGATTAAGTTTCTTAGCAAAATTAACAGATATGATCGAATGCGTAGCACCGGTGTCAAATAAAGCAAAGACAGTATGATCGCCAAAATATAAAATGCCGGTAATGGTACCTGAGTTGTGAGCTGCCTGATCACGAGTAGTAGAGAAAACCCGGCCTGTAGTCGTAGGTGGTTTAGGGTTGTTCGCAGGTACAATGGCTTTCTGCTTAGGACAATCCTTCACCTTATGTTGAGTAGACCCGCAATGGAAACACCCACCTGTAGACCTGTAACACGGTCCCGGATGTGGCTTACCACAAGAAGGACAAAGAGGTGGGGGAGGCAAAATCTCAGCAGACCTGTTCTGACTCGAAGACCCCGATGCACGGTTCTGCTGATAACCCGTAGACTGATCCTTCCATTGTTTCTGACTATTGTTGTTGTTGTAGCCCCGCCTGTCATTCCTCTGCCTGTCATGCTGACCCCTGTAACTCTGACCCTGGTCAGATCGACCTCTGTACTCTTGAACCTGGTCAGACCGACCCCTGTACTCCTGATTTCCCTGTCCCCTATGCTGAATCCGGTTACCATCCCTGTCCCTCTTATTAGAAGGCCCACTCTCGTGCAGCAGTTCAATGTTGCGGGCTGCAGCACAAGCCTGAGCAACATCCGGATACTCTGTGTTGACAATCCTATCCAACACCCATCTCTTTAGCCCCCACTTGAAATGCCTGGCCTGTCTCTGAGCATCGCCAGCCACGGGCCCCACAAAACTAACCAGCCTCATGAATCTATGCATGTACTCCACAGAATTTTCCCTCTCTTGCTGACAAATAGAACCATACTCTCTCTCAAACCTCTGTTGCTCAGACACCGGGAAATACATGTTATAGAAAATCTCGCGGAAAGTGGCCCAAGTACAAGTATCCGCGTAAGCCTCTCCTCTTGCCTGAGTCCTAAGATGAGCTGTCCACCAGCTCAGAGCATCCCCTTCTAGTTTGAAAGCAGCCAAACGGGTCTTAAAGTTATCACGACATCCCAGAACTTGAAACAATTTCTCCATATGAGTTATCCAATCTTCTGCTTCAGCGGAGGTAGCAGCAGATCGGAAAGCAAGTGGTTTCAATTTGTTAAACTCCTTAATCCAACCAGAAATTGTGGTAGGTGGACCACCACCACCACCACCACTACCACCCGATGAACTCGCGCCGTTTCGGATATCATTGTAAATCTGGGTCCTGAGTTCGGTGGAAAGGTTAGGGAGAGCATTGGCCAGAGCAGCATTGATCATGGCCTCAAAATCAGGACCATCCCCTTCACCATTTCTGCGTGTGGCCACCATTTGAATGAGTTGAAAAAAATTAGCAAAACAAAACAAGATAGATAATGAAAGTGAAGTACGCAGAAGGAAACCTAATGTCTACCCAATCCTCACAGGTTAAAAGCCTAAGCTCAAAGGGTCCTAAAACCTGTCGCTCTAATACCATAATTGTAACACCCCAACCCGACAAGGGTAGAAATGCTACATTATGGTAACAAATCAGATACAAACAGATATAAATGCAAGCGGAAGTCTTAACATAAATAACCAAATGGAAGTTAAGTCAAACAATGACTTAAACAAATACATAAGTTCCCAAGGCAAAAATTCAAATGAAGTACAAAACAAAATCCAAATCCAAATGTCCATATCAAACTAGGAAGACTAAGGTCGGTCCCCACACAATCTAGCTCTCGTCCCAAAAGAAGCCATCCCAAAGCTCCTAGCTAAATACCTGCCGCAGGAAAAGAAAATGCGGCTGAGCTTCAAAAGCTCAGTGAACAGATATATCAACAAAGTAAATGAAACAAAAATGGAAACAAAGTATGTGCATTGGGAATAACAAAAGGTATAATAATGATGATAAGAATAAGATAAGGGTTAGGTTATATTAGCATTCTACCACGAGCCAAAACAAAACAAATCAAAGTCTTCAGCATAGTAACCATGGAGTGATCAACTCCCAAATAATGTGAAAGGCGTGTATTGCACACAGCACCGGTCACCAAACCAAATGTAGTAGCAAATCAAATCAAATATAGGATGCATCCATACGCCCCTACCCAAACCAACTGCAGATCAAACAAAGGGACGGTGTGGAACATCACTCGACCACACTGAAGTCATGACATTGGTGCATCAATGCCACGGTCATGTTACCTTCATGACTAGGAAAATGCTCGGGTATAATACTAAAGGGTCAAAGGCAAATCAAATAGCAAAGTCTAAGTCAAATCAAAGTATCATAATCCAAGGTGCATAGCAAAGGTTCAGGTCAAAGTTTTACAAATGGCAGGGTTCATAATCAGAGTTCAAATCAAAGGTTCATAGCAAAAGGTTCATAGCAAAGGTTCAATTCAAATGGATCATATCAAAGGTTCACAAATAGGAGGGAACATAGCAAAGGTTCACAAATCAAAGGTTTAGATAAGCAAGAGTTCATGAGAAACCTGTGAGAAGGTCAGAATATCTGTACCTTATTCAAAGCAAGCAAAACAGGAAACAGAAAGGTCACAAGAAGAATCACTCCCGCTTCACGGAACCTATACGAATTAAATACCAAGTATTACTTTAAGTCCAATGAATTAGGTTACTCATTTTATTACGCTTTCCATTTTTAGTAACTTTCTATTATAGGCATGTTTTCCGAATTAGTAATTTTCCATATTAGTAAGTTTTTCCTGAAATAATAATTTAATCCTTTAAGGTTAAAATGAACCATTAATAATATTTGAGGTTAAAATGATCAATATAATAGTTTAGGGTTGATTTATCAATTTAGTAAAGTTTAAGGTCCAAAATGTAAATTATCAACATTAAGTATTAAAAGTTAAATAAAATTTATTTTAAACTCTATTTTAATAATTTAATATTAAGATAATAATTTTGGAGCCGTCATTATAATTTTATGAAATTTATTAACGTACCCACGACCTTAATATTTATGCCACGACGACCAAAGGTTTTTTTAAAATCATATAAGACGAAAAGATAACTTATGTTTGTGTCGTGAGCTGTAAAATCAAAACATGTATGTGTAACTGAGTCCACAACACATCTTTATCATTTTCAAAATCATAAGTTAAACCAAATACATGCATGCATTACTTCTTATTATAGTATATTTTTACGATTCGAAAACGGTAGCATGCATTTATTTTAGCTCGTATTAAATTCACGTGTCATGTATATCAGGTCGAATGAAAAGATAGATCAAAAGCAACGATTCATGAATCAACAAAATATAAATATGGAATCGATTTGATAGGTTTTAAACGTGCTTCATGAGTATCCTTTATATTATTTCATGCAAAGAAATCTATTATCTCATGCACTTGTTCCATCCTTTTATGCAATCTATATTCATCATGCAGCTCGTTATTATTTCATGTGAATGTCTATTATTTCATGTGGCCTTCTATTTGTTTCATGCATGCAAAACATAAGCAGGTCCATAGTTTATTTCATGTAACATGCTTTAACATCTCATGTGAAATATATTCGTATAACATGTGGTTTGTTATAACCGATTCATATTATTGTTTTATGTGATCTTTTAAACATGAAACAAAAGGTTGAAATGAAGAAGAATCGATCAAGGAGTGATACGGTTACCCTCAAAGCGTGATCAAAATGAGAGGACAATGAATCGGAACCAACGCAAATCGGACCACAATATACCACGACTAACACCACCAGCAAACACCACCCTCGAACAAGGTAACCCCGATCAATACAACCCCTCGAATCCGTAAGACACCACGACCACAGCACCACCTATCGAATCCAGAAATGCCACGACCAAAAACCACAGCTTGAACTAGAATCACAACGATCACGAAACAACCCTTCCTAAGCCTCGCACCACCTCTTCTTTACAGTTTCGAACCAAGAGAAACAAACAACCGATATGTATTTGTTTTTAGGGTTTTGTAGGTGAGAAATAGTGTGAGATTTTGTTGGAGAAAATGAGGATGAAATGGTGGAGATATAGGCCGAGCAATAGGGAGGTCAAAGAAGACTAAAACAGATTTTGTTTATTCAAATCTTTGGTGTATCTAGTCTACCATGCTCAGCTTATATCGTGCAAAGTAAAAAAATATATATATATATATATTCGGTCCTAGGTGAACATTTATTAATAGGTTCTAGTATTTGGTCCAAATAAAGTATATAGCATGTGATATAAGTGAGCTAGAGCATATGTGTTGTGTCGAATTTTATTCACACTTAGGTAATAGATTTAATACTTGGTAACCTTCAAGTATTACGGTTCAAATACTTATGTTATGTTCGAAATTAAATATTTGGTGACAAAGTAGAATTTATGGTGTTGTAACAAATGTTTTATAACTTAGGTTAAATGCATTTAATGAGCTTGGAATATTATACATATTTTTTTAAGTTTTAAAAAAAATAGAGGGTTAAAATAGTCAGTTCACAAGTCTTAGATTTTAGGGTTTTACATTATCAATCCACATAATCTCCCACACTATCAAAGTTAGTGTTAAATCATGATATTTACACTAATCTCCTTGGGATCATGCACTTCCCAAATGTATAATACCTTGAATACATCGGATGATGCATTCAACCGTTTTCAAGATAAGAGGTTTTGGAATCCTCTTACAAACGGACCCAAAGGCAGACATTAAACATGATTCCGGGCCTACTTGCCGAGTGATAGATTAAACTATCATGTCCTAATAACTAGGTATTATCCGCATACTCACTTCCAACATCTTCTGTGAGCTTCATCTCCGCGGATAAGGATGTAATTGTTAGTAAGGATAGTTTTAGGTAAGCTTTACTTATATAGGAATATTATATGTATATTTGTATACTTACATACAAGAAAATACAATTAGGAACTACTATTATATGAGGATTAGAGAAATAATTTTAACACCCATCATGTTCTTCTCAATCTTGTCACGCATGATCTTAAGTCAATCATTGTACATTTCAGGACAAGATGAGCCTAATATAGTGTTGTCCACATATATTTGAACAATGAGGTAATGTGAATTTTATTTCTTCATGAAAAGTGTGTTATCAACCATTCTCATGGTATACTCATTTTTGAAACATGATATGATTTTGGAGATTAACAAATCTTGGAGATTGTACTACAAATGTCTCCTTGTTGATCAAAACCATTTAGATATGCACTCTTTCATGTCCATTATATTAATACTAGCAAGGTTAGATTACACGTAATTTATATGCGCAACTAGTCAAGTAAAGAGGGGGGTTTTGAGGAGACTTACCTTGGCCTATGATGTTATCCATGCCATTATGCCACGAACAATGAGATTCAGCTTGAATAAACCATCCTCATTTTTGCACCCATTATTCATAGATCTTTTGTTGGTTTTCAAGTTGATTCTCAAGCATAGCTATCTAGTAAGATGAAACTTAAACATTTAGTCCCCAATATCTCATGGGTCCAAAGTTGTTAGTGATGAACATCTCATGCATTTCATGCATTTGGTTTGGATATTGAAATGGAGGACAAATTTCCAATGGTAGATAACTTTGTTGTTGACGGTTGTTCCAAGTTACGGGATAGTTACTTGAATAACTTTGTCTTATAAAGTTACCTCTCGGTAGAGGAGTTCTAGGCCGAGATTTGGGAACATTTGTATGTCTTGGTGGAGGAGTCTTTGATCTAGTATCATGTTTTATAGATCCATCCACGGTGGTTGAGACAGGTTTATAAAATCTTTTTATTTCCTTTTTAGTAGCTACAAGTATTTCAACATTATTGACTACTATGTGACTTGGCTTAGGACTTAAGTTATTTTTTAAGATTGACCCTGTTCTAGTTTTAACAGGTGACAGTACCACGGTACCACTATGTTCAGTGGTGCCGTTACCAACACTTGAGGTGCCGTCACCTGCTAGATCAGCTTCACCAGATTTTACAAATTTAACTTGTTTAGTTTCACTAGTAGATGCCTTATTTGATTCGAATCCTAAACCTGCTCCATTATTTCCACTAACCCTAACATTTTCAAGCATGTCATCAAGTACCTGAGTCCCTTTTGCAAACTTAACGATTTTAATGGCATTTTCCTTGAGTTTATCATTTTCTATCCGAAGATCTACACATGACTTACACCCAACATCTACTTGCTTGTTCTTCTCAAGTCTTTTTAGTTGGTCTTTTAGTTCTAAGACTTGTATTTCATGTTCATGCAAGGTTGCTTTTAATGTTTTGTTTCTAGTTATGATTTTAGTACTTACTTCACATAATTTGTTATATTCATC
The DNA here is from genome assembly GCA_014162995.1 of Artemisia annua. Taxonomy (NCBI): domain Eukaryota; kingdom Viridiplantae; phylum Streptophyta; class Magnoliopsida; order Asterales; family Asteraceae; genus Artemisia; species Artemisia annua. The sequence goes on from LBNU01023564.1 coordinate 34,935, forward strand.
ATATAGCATATTATCATCTATTGACGAATTATCATCACTATAATAAGAAGAGTCGGAATGTACCTCGTTTGAAGTTTAAGCCATAAGACATGTTTCGTCATTGGGCTTATCCTCTTCTTCTTCACCGCTATCACTCCAAGAACCTCCTACAAAGGCTCTTTGGTTGTTTGATCTTGGTGGTTTAGGGCATTCTCCAATAAGATGATTAGGATCACCACATCTAAAGCATTTCCTATCACTCTTTCCTTTCTTATCATCTTGGTTCTTAGAGAATGACTTCTTTTCGTCACGAGGTTGTCTAGTAAATCTACCTCTTCTTTTAAAGAACTTCTTAAAGTTTCTAACCACTAGTGCATACTCTTCATCTTCACTATCGGCATATGAACTTTCCTCATCACTAGACTCTTTCTTAGCTTTTAATGCCAGAGATCTAATTTTCTCACTTTTGCCTTTGACTATGTCGGAATCTTTCTTGATTATCATTTCATGAACTTTCAAATTTCCTATAGGTTCATCAAGTGATAATGTTGCCAAGTTCTTTGATTCTTCAATGGCGATAACCTTTGCTCTCCATTTGGGATGTAGAGCCCTAAGAAACTTCCTAACATGGTTCTTGCTAGAATAACCTTCATCAAGAGCTTTAAGACTAGTAATAATAGTATTAAATCTAGCAAATGCACTATCTATGGTTTCATCTTCCAGAACGAAAAATTGTTCATATTGTTGAACAAGAAAATCAATCTTGTTCTCTTTGACTTGATTATTACCTTTATGAGTGACTAATAAAGTTTTCCAAATTTCTTTTGCCGTATTGCACATAAAAATTCTTTCAAACTCCTTTTTCGGCAAAGCATTGTAAATTACCATTTTAGCCTCATCATTTTTGGCTAATTTTCTTTTGAGATTATCACTTTGTTGATCATATGGAACAATATGATCCTTTTTAGTAATTGGATCTTTTTCAATAGGTTTAAAGTCACCATCGGTAATAACATGCCAAAGATCAATGTCTTTTGATTTCACATACGTTTCGAATCTTGTTTTCCAATAAATAAAACAATCATTTCAAAAAGTGGTGGTCTTTGAATAGATTGCCCTTCTTGATATTTGTCGAAATCCATTGATCGATTCAAGTTTTAAAATACAGTTTATTTTAAAATCTTGCCTGACATGACATGGCTTCTGATACCAATTGTGGGAAACTAGAAGGGAGGTTGAATAGTTTACCGACTTGTTTTCTTTAGTTATAAAAATTTAGTTAGTTTAAATTTAGATTCGATTGTCAATGAAATCAATCAACACCAATATGAACACAACACTATACTATCACAAGCAAGCAATAAATAAGTAAAAAGGAAGGGATGGAAGGATCAAACCAAGACAACGAGATTTATAGTGGTTCGGTCACGAAGCTCTTCTTCGCCCTACTCCACTCCTCGAGTATCCAACTCGAGAGTTCTAAGCACTATATCAACAAAGCTCCCTTCAGGCGGAGAAAACCATACAACGTCGCTTACGTTATTTTCCGACACTAAGCTAGATGTCGAGTACTAATCTTAGCTAGTACAAATCTACCACCATCCACACGATCCTAACTTCTCACACGATCAACACGATACTTACACAATCTACACGATCCTTACACGATCCACACGATCTTCACAATCTACTCTTGATCCTCTTGATCAACACAATATCACACAAGACAAAAGAGATCCCCAAGATCTCAACAAGATCACAATGATCAACACACTAACAATGAAAGACTAACACACTTGATGTATGTTAAGATACATTTAAGTAAGCAACTTGTAATGCAAGTGCACTACACAAGGACACTAACACTTTGTATCTTCTTGATACTTTGTGTTCTTCTCTTGACAAGTAGAGGTATGTAGGTGATCTTTGGTTGGATGAATGGATCACTCTTTAAACAAAAGAAAACTAACTAATGATGAAAGGAGAGTTTAGGTGATAGAGGATTTGATCACAGAAAATTAAGTGTGTGAAAGGATGAGAAAAATCTTTGAAGTGAAGTGGTATTTATAGGAAATGAAAATTTGACCGTTTTAAAGACACGGCACCACTAATTGTCACACGGTACCACTAAATTTAGTGGTACCATAAGTACCGTGCCAGACAAAAACGCTCCCATTTTTGTTTTTAGTGGTAAAAGTTTATTTGGGGGAGTTTGGAGCTGATTTAGGTGAAAATATAGCTGTTGGGATTTTTGAAATGATTTTCCCAAATAAAACATTTCATTATATTTCAAAAATAATTTGTAAAATGTATTTTTGAAAAGAAGGTTTTGTCAAACTAAAAATGTGAAGTTCAGAACACAAATTCACTTCTTTGATCATTTGTCAAGTTGTAAATTTGTTTGTTCATACCTAGAGTGATTAACGTAGAAATCGGATATTTCGACTAAAAACTTGTTTACGTTAATTTTGACGTAAAATGTTTTCACATTTTGTTATCATCAAAACATAGAGATATCGAAAGATAAGAATAACGTTTTTAGACATTATTTGCATCAACAATTTGCTTGGGCCCAAAGGTTTAATAAGGGTGCGTTGGGTTGCTGGGCTTATGTTTCGTCGAGGCCCAATAGGCTTTAAAAGCCCGTTTGGTATATTTTGGGTATTGGGCCGAGGCCCAATGTCATTAGTGAGTGTTTAGGATAATTTTCGTAAACTCGGAAAATTAATAGAACGCGTTTGATCAATTGACGATACGTAAACGTATAAATGTTAAAGGTTTTATTTTATTCGTGATGAATAGACTGTCAAGGTTCGTGTGTGTGCTCGTTCCGAGGTGTTAGGTAATCACAAATAACATAGTGATCGATAATGTCATAGCATATATAGTAATTTATTTTATTTTTATTTTTATTTTTTTTTTGTTATCGGTGAAAATGGTTATTAAATATCGTAATGATATTTTATTCATTAATTAGCATTTACTATTCATCGGGAAATTACGAGTGGTTACAGCCTGCATTTTTCCACTGCTTACCATCCCCAAAATGATGCAAAATAGAAGTGGTAAACATGTGCTTGGAATGCTATTTGAGATGCATGACTATAGAGAAGCCCAAAGAGTGGTTAAAATGGCTTCCTTAGCTGAGTATTGGTACAATACCAATTACCACACTGCCATTAATACTACCCCCTTTGAAGTTGTATATGGACAACCTCCTCCATCCCTAATCTTCTATATTGTGGGTCAAAGTAAAGTGGATATTGCGGATAGGTCCTTGGCTGCTAGAGAGGCTATAATTCAGATGTTGAAGTTCCATTAGCCAGGGCTCAAGCTAGAATGAAGGCTACAACAGATCTTAAAAGGACTGAGAGGGAATTTGCAGTTGGTCAATGGGTGATTCTAAAACTGCAACCCCATAGACTTATTACTGTGAGACAAGGCAAATAAAACAAGTGATCACCTAAGTATTATGGCATATTTCAGATTTTGGAAAGAATTGGAGCAGTTGCTTATAAACTCAATTTGCCAATTTCTACTCGAATTCATCTAGTATTTCACATCTCTCAATTGAAGGTTTAAAGGATCTCCTCCTAATCAACAACCTGTGCTACCTCATTGCAGTGCAGATGGTGAGCTGACATGTGTTCCTGTGGAGGTGTTAGACAGAAAGTTGGGAAAGGTTGGTAACAGTGCAACTGTGTATGTACTTATTCAGTAGTTTAATGGAACTCAAGATGATGCTACTTGGGAGTAGCAACTGTCTTGATGATGAAATTCCCTACTTTTCCTTTAGATTCTTGAGGCCAAGAATATTTTGAATGTGACGATATTGATATGAGTTAAATAAAGAGCACATGCTAGTTCAAAAACAGAGTTTTACTCACTACAAGTTTAGGCGGGAAATACACTTGCACACACTTACCCTGATTAAAACCTAACTCATTTCTCATTTGTAACTAGCTATTCATTTCCACTTGTAACAAACTTTCCCTTTCTTGTATTCGTGTAACTGTTTTCTTGTAACAACTTAATCGATTCCATTAATCAATACAATTGGTGATTTGATCGATTATGATATTATTCTTCTTCAGTTAATTGATAATTCTGGAAGGATATACCATTTACCTACAAGCATCTAATTATTTTATAAACTTATTACAATGAAATTTTACTGTTTGTTGCCATGAAACCTTACAGAACAACCCATAAGAGGGTAACATTCTAAAAAATTGTTATAAGTTTTACTGAATAAATAGATCTTTTTAGAATTATGGATATGGTCGTAGAGTACATGAAGAAGATAATATACTTTATGTAACTTCTATAAAAAAGAAGAAATCTTTTTAGGCAAATAACTAAAATAAGCATTTTAAACTGACTAGTGTTAGGATTAGAAGTGGCGATTTTAGTTTTGTTATCGGGCTAAGTATGTAAACTAGCTAGTAACTAGTAAAGCCTAATGGGCGTGTAGAAGCCCACCGTGGCCTATGTTTGTATAAGACACTTCTCCTAGTTGAGGAGAGGGTTTGGTTCTCATTCTTTGTGTGTGTGTGTTAATCTAATATTACACCATTTTAGTTCACATTCTCTCTAAACGCTTTCTCTCTCTAGTTCTTCATAAACCTTCCATATGTGTGCTTGATCTTGACACAATTGGGATCCTACAATTAGCTTTACAATTATGGACTAACTTGAGCCGCACGATCATGCGTATTAGTCATCTCGTATCACATTGTTTGTCCAGTTCTTCTAACAATATATAACCATACGAATCGCTTGACAACTTTGAATGCCACTTACCTTTGATCAGATTAACTGTTTAGCATAATCTAACACCAAAAGATCGTTACTCCAAATTTAATATCAAATTTTTTAAGTTACAAAGTTGAACCTTGAACACCCGTATATTTTTACCCAATAAATGTTAAATCTTTACCCATTTAGAATATTAACAACACTTGCTGGTTCTTCAAGAACTTTTCTCTTTAGCTGATCATATCTAGCCAAATGCAAAAAACTGCTAACAATTGCGATAAAGTGGCTGTGCTAACCATTTGAGATTTAAGGTAAGTTTTCCAGATTTTGTTCCATCAACTTGAAAACTCTCTTTATATTCCCCTTCTAATATAACTCTAGTTAGTGTCACAATGCATTTACCCATGAAATCCTGCAAAATATCGAGCAAATATAAAGTTAGCATTGTAAAAAGTTACAGGGACTGTTGCTGAATTCAAGTAACGGAAACATATATTATGAAATTTGTGCATACATACATGATACATGCACCAAAAGGAGAATGTGAAATGATGTATTACCTTCCCAAATGTGTCATGGTCCCATACTTCGACAATAAGCATGTCATGTAAACCATCCTCGACAACAAAGTCAAAAGTTTGATTCCAAATTGGATTCAAATTTTCATTTACAACCTAGAATTAGAGAAGAAACTTTTAAACCAAGTAATTAGAAAGAACGAAGTAAGGAAATGAGACAACTCTTTTCTGAACAAAAACAGAAAACAAGGCTAGAATTCAAGGCATAACTGGGCATCATCTTGAAGAAAAAATCACGTCTAACACATATGCAATTTTTTTGGATGACCTCCATCAGTTGAGGTGGCAATTTCAGCCCATTTACTAATGAATGGTCGAATTAAGTGGCATTCATCTTAAAATGGTCGAATGGGTCAAAGAGGTTGAAAGTCGCCCGAAGTCTATATTTGATGAGTACAACCTCCTATGTCAATTTATTCAAGGAATTAGAGTATTATTGTAATACGTTTGTATTTTTAATCAGCATAAAAACATGATGGTTCAAAAAGTATTTGCAGGTCGAACCAACCCGGCCCGGTTCGACCCATACTTAAAAAGAACCGTTTCAACCCATACCCAATTTGATCCATCTCCCAACCTGCCCATCTTGCTATATCTAGATACAAACGTACCCTGGTCTTGTTTCTGGTTCCAGATTTCTTCATAGTGAGAACCACAAAAGGATCAGCTTTCCCCATTAGATCTGCCGGCGGTAAGTTTTCGGCAGATATAACTGTGACAGATAGCACTCCTCGTATGATAACCGTCCTCTTTTTAGTATCAGCTAGGTAACCATCTTCAGCACTCGAACCCATTTTCAAAGCCCTTTCCAAAGATGTCATCGTCAAATTAGACCTAAATGGTTTCTCGAACCCGTTTCCGACACCATATGGACAGTATAATAGTTCCAAGTGCACCTACATGAAACAACCCAAACAAACAATAATCAGAATGATGTAACTGCCAGGAAGCACTATATATCAAAAGTTCTCACCTTTCCTCTGTCTTTATTGTCTCTATGGATCTCCAAATCTTTTACTAATTTTAACCACACATCCTTCACTTTACCAGGTTCGAGTTCACTCAGTTTTACTTGAGCACCGCCGATGAGTTCTGAAGCTTGAAGACCATCATCATCATATATTTTTACTGTCAAGTGTTGTGTGGATATATCTTCAACTACAAACTCAAAATGCTCATTCCAAACTGGATTCAGGTCATTGTCCTGAATTAAAGGTAACCAGAAGTTCATTTTTGTTATTGAGGATAACGAAATACATCAGAAAAAAAGACGACTTACGATAACTTTGCTTGTTTTTGTTCTACTACGCAAGGGGCGTATATATAACTTAGCAAAAGGATCAGATTTCCCAACAAGATCTTTATTAGTCAGACCGTGTGCTTGTACAAGCTTCACCTCCAGTGTCCCCATAGGCTTTAGTTCAAGGTCGCTAAAATATCATAAATAAGATTAACTTAGCAACTTATTTACAAAAGCACCATTCTGAGAGGTTTTGAAGTAATTCTGTCATCATTAGAGATAAATTTATATATATAAGCTTGATTTGGGTCTACCAAAAAACATTATTTTGTCATAAGCCTATTCTAGACATTTGACATGATTGTTCCTGGGATTTTAAAAAAAATCAATGCCAGGAACCAACCCCTATAGTAAGTCGATATGTGACACAAGCCCTACGTACAATATTTTCCTCGCAACGGTTTCGTTTCTGGTTTTGCAGCCATACCTGTAATCACCAGGGAGTATAGGAATAACTTTTCGGACAGGCCATGTGATTGAGTCCTCAACAGCATCATGTATGGTACTCTGCATATACAAGATCACCTCTTAAAAATATTACTAAAACATTTGTCTCAGATGATAAACATACTGAAAGAGATCATTAATACAAATAAAAAAGTCACACCTCAAGAGCATCAGCAACACCGGGAATAGCTGATATGTCACCACCAACTACTTTGAGAGTAAAATCCATCTTTTTCTGCAAAAAACAAAAGAATAATCTGCTTTACTCTCAGTAATGGTCACTAAATTCGAAATTTTAGATCATGCATTGTACAAATATTTAGAAGAACTCCAAACACGAATACTACAAGCATGTCTGTTTTGTTATATACGTTAACATATGTGCTATCCATCCATTGGGTTTACAGCATCCGAGTAAGCACATAGATTGGTTTACATGTAGAATTTTTTTAACTAAAGCCAATATCATTATGTCCTCACATTCTATATCCAAAGTTAGAGAAAAGGGAATGTCATAATTTTCACGGGACATCGAATAATCATTTGGTGTAGGCAGAGTGTGTATGAGTTTGCCGTTCAAAAATATAAACCACATACAAAAGAGTCTCAGTTTTAAAAAATTTAAAGATCTATGATCCTTGAGTTGGGTAACATATCAAGCATAAGGACTTATTAGTAGAAGTGTAACAATAATATATGGTTCTGTTTGTTAATAAAAGATCTTGTTCCACCGTTGGTTTTCCATTTACATTTTTTCTCACATCTAAGTAGATGGGACTCGCAATCAGTTTTAGTTTCTTGTCACATCAATAAAAATGGCAGTCATATATCTCTTCCAGCAACACATAAATGGACAAACAATTATATTATTTATTAATTATCGATTTGAAATTTGTAACATGTAGTGTACTTTTCTACATAGTAATGGGTGTAAAATAAGATCTCAAAAAGTAGAGAGATGTACCTTCTGTCTCAAAGAAAACGACACAGCTCCAAAGCAAGGAAATTCGTTAACTAGTGGCTTGAAAATCAACCTAAAAACCCCAGTGAATCCAATATCCTTCACCTATACAAGGAAAATAATTTGTCATATATTTATACCTGGTTACAGCTACTTCGCTAAATTTTCACAATAGAAGACTGAATATCCAGCGATGTCAGTTATAGGTAAACTCCAGAAAAAAAGAAAAAATAAAAAAAAAAAGAAANGTCACACCTCAAGAGCATCAGCAACACCGGGAATAGCTGATATGTCACCACCAACTACTTTGAGAGTAAAATCCATCTTTTTCTGCAAAAAACAAAAGAATAATCTGCTTTACTCTCAGTAATGGTCACTAAATTCGAAATTTTAGATCATGCATTGTACAAATATTTAGAAGAACTCCAAACACGAATACTACAAGCATGTCTGTTTTGTTATATACGTTAACATATGTGCTATCCATCCATTGGGTTTACAGCATCCGAGTAAGCACATAGATTGGTTTACATGTAGAATTTTTTTAACTAAAGCCAATATCATTATGTCCTCACATTCTATATCCAAAGTTAGAGAAAAGGGAATGTCATAATTTTCACGGGACATCGAATAATCATTTGGTGTAGGCAGAGTGTGTATGAGTTTGCCGTTCAAAAATATAAACCACATACAAAAGAGTCTCAGTTTTAAAAAATTTAAAGATCTATGATCCTTGAGTTGGGTAACATATCAAGCATAAGGACTTATTAGTAGAAGTGTAACAATAATATATGGTTCTGTTTGTTAATAAAAGATCTTGTTCCACCGTTGGTTTTCCATTTACATTTTTTCTCACATCTAAGTAGATGGGACTCGCAATCAGTTTTAGTTTCTTGTCACATCAATAAAAATGGCAGTCATATATCTCTTCCAGCAACACATAAATGGACAAACAATTATATTATTTATTAATTATCGATTTGAAATTTGTAACATGTAGTGTACTTTTCTACATAGTAATGGGTGTAAAATAAGATCTCAAAAAGTAGAGAGATGTACCTTCTGTCTCAAAGAAAACGACACAGCACCAAAGCAAGGAAATTCGTTAACTAGTGACTTGAAAATCAACCTAAAAACCACAGTGAATACAATATCCTTCACCTATACAAGGAAAATAATTTGAATATATTTATACCTGGTTACAGCTACTTCGCTAAATTTTCACAATAGAAGACTGAATATCCAGCGATGTCAGTTATAGGTAAACTCAAAAAAAAAGAAAAAATAAAAAAAAAAAAAAAAAAAAAAAAAAAAAAAAAATAAAAAAAAAATAAAAAAAAAAAAAAAAAAAAAAAAAAAAAAAAAAAAAAAAAAAAAAAAAAAAAAAAATAATAACAAAAAAAAAAAAAAAATAAAAAATAAAAAAATAATAAAAAAAAAAAAAAAAAAAAAATAAAAAAAAAAAAAAAAAGAAAAGGTATACACCGTTCATCCCAAATGAGCTGGGAAACTGAACTCCAGCATAGATCAGTTTATAATTAAACTCCAGAAAAAAAATGTAACCGCGCAATATAAGTTTTCTTCCTAATATTTTATATTTAACATGTTTCACCATCAATATTTAACTTACGAATAGAGAGAAAAATGGTGCTTTAATGTTAAGCAGAGTGCATGCCGATAATTACCGATAGTATGTTACCTGAACTGGCAATCCAACACCAAGTCTAGTCTTGACATCAAGTACTATATCAGGGTTCCCATCCCAGTTCATCTCTAACTCCAGTGTTATTCCGTCACTTTGTTCTTCAATTACAGACACTCCTAAAAATTCATAGACAATAAATCAGTAACGCCCACATTATTAATTAAAATGTTTATGATATCGTAAAATATATAGCTCGAAAGATAAAGATAACTAAGCACTATGGAAACAGAACAAAACAAAATAATAAATTCAATCAGGATATAATTTTAAAATTTAAACTAACCTGTAAATTGTGGTGCAACTGTGCCGAGAGTAAGCCTGGAGAATGTCAACGAAGACAGAACAATTGGTCTATATTGCTCAAGAACTGGCTCCACATTTTCCTTGATAAGCTCAGAAGCTGCCTAAATCAATTCACAGTCCCATAAATATACTACCACGATACATCACAGACCCTACTATACCACCAAACGCAAACACATATTCAAGAAATGAACACATTATTGTAGTTTAGTGGGATTAAAGTCCTGTTCACTAAATATATTAGTTAACAGAACGAAATTTTGTTTGAAAACTTGAAGAAATATAAGCACACTTTGTCACCTCGTTAACATGGGGCCAGATTTTTGTAAGATGAGAATTAAGCCATGTCAACTGCAAGAAGAAAAAAGATTGAGCAAGAACAATCAGGGCATGTATAGAAAGTACAAGCAAAATATGTAGAATTCAAGGGGCTATAATACTCAACTTCTGTCTCTGTGAGAAAACGACCCAAGAAGGGTAATACTCTGGTGCAAGTAACTTTCGTGAATCTTCACGACTCATCCTTGCAAATGCAGCAACAATATTCGCCTTCATAACAAATTTTAACCCATTTCAGAAATTGAATTCAGTAACTCACAGATGCAAATAAGTTGCACATATAGAGTTCAAAACAAGTTGCTGTTGCATATATAATTCAGCATTCCTATATTAAAATCCAATCGAATCACATTCGAACACCCTTTTTACTAATCCGCCCCACATGTTCCCGAAAACCTTTTCGAACCATAAAAACGAATGCAACTAATATTCCAATGGACCCCAATATCTAACAAAAAACAATCCTAAAACTGACATGATCGATCATCATTAAAATAAAAACATGATACGTACTATATAAACTTAACATAAAACGTAGGACCAACATATATAACAAAAGATGATCAGCTTACAAGTGCAATACGGCTTTTGGATCGATCATTTTGTAACTTAACAAATACAAAAATGAATCCAAAACCAAGTACGATACCAATAACTAATCCAACAACAAACGACATTTTTTTTTTTTATCAATGAATGCAGTTCATCAGTTAAATGCCGTTTGATATGCTGTTTTAATGTGTGTTTTGGTGTTTGTGTGTGAGAGAGAAATGTATGTATACATGTACAAGGTAAGTTAAATGTGGTGTTGTTTTTTTTGGTGAATCAAACGAGGACTTTTGGGCGGTGAATATTATGCTGATCCATCGTGAGATACTTTAATCCGTAATTAACAGCTAAGGACTCTTATAAAAGGGAAAATCCAAAAAGTACCCCCAAGGTACAGTTGTACCATACCCTACTAACCCAAAAATTTTTTTTTTCTTCAAATGCCCCAGAGGCGGAGGTAGCCCAAAAAACTTGAGCGGATATCATAGAATAGTGCCAAGTGTCCCTATGTGTGTCCCTACCAAGTACCTTCATGGTACATCTTATCATATGTAGTTTTTGGACGACTGGGACCACACTTTTTGAGCGACTTGACTATTTTGTCTTTTTGTGAAAAAATTGTTAATTATATTTTTGGTCCTTGTTGTTTGGTTAGTATTTCATTTTTATCAATTTTTCAAAGTCACATAAATATAAATACATAAAAAATAACAATCATTTTATTTTTCTCATCTCTCTCTCATAAAAACACACACCCCTCTCCTTTCTCTCTCTACACCGCCGGCGACCCCCCTCCGGTCGTCTTCTCCGGCGAGATTCCGGCCACCGGAATATTTTTCCGGCCAAAAATATTTTTCTTACACCAAAACGTAGATCGAGTTATCCCGAGTTCCCTCGTACCACCCACTCGCTACCACACGCCAACACCGCCGCCTACCACCACCACCGAGAGCCACCACGCCAGCAACTCAAATGCACTCTTGTATGGGATTAATTACCTGAATGGAAAAGAGGTCAAGATCTTGGCCAAGACGCCTGTGATCACGACGTTTAGCCTCTTCTTTAAAATGTAGATACGCATTTAACTGTTCTTCAGTTTCCCATGCTGTGCCATAAATTCTTTGAAGCATTGGTTTATTAACGTCTCCTCTCCAATAAGCAAAGAAATGGTGCCATGGCTGGTCAAAAAGAAATGGTGCGCTGGTCAAATGCAAGTACGAGGGAAGTACAGTAGGTTGGATTGATACAATTTGGATGGCAATAAAAATCTTTATGGAAGTACAGTAGGTTGGATGAATCACCTTTGTGGTGGTTAAATATTTTGTATTTGTGTTTTTGTATTTTAAGAAAGTAAAATGTGTCTCTTTTGTTTATAAAAAAGAAAGAAGATTGTTACCAAAAATGAAATAAAGCAAACGACAAGGACTAAAATGTAATATCAAGCAAACCACAAGGAACAAAAATGTATTTCATAACTTAAAAAAAAATAATAAATAAGTAAGTCGCCCAAGAAATAGTGGTTCAGTCGNTTAAGAAAGTAAAATGTGTCTCTTTTGTTTATAAAAAAGAAAGAAGATTGTTACCAAAAATGAAATAAAGCAAACGACAAGGACTAAAATGTAATATCAAGCAAACCACAAGGAACAAAAATGTATTTCATAACTTAAAAAAAAATAATAAATAAGTAAGTCGCCCAAGAAATAGTGGTTCAGTCGCTCAAGAAAGTACAGGTATAAACTAGTACTTGGATAGTACTTGGTAGGGACACACATAGGGACACTTGGCACTATTCTATGATATCCGCTCAAGTTTTTTGAGCGACCTCCGCCTCTGGGGCATTTGAAGAAAAAAAAAATTTTGGGTTAGTAAGGGATGGTACAATTGTACCTTTGGGGTACTTTTTGGATTTTCCCCTTATAAAATATGAATCAGCAATTTGTAGTAAAACAAGGTGTGGGTGCCCGCCGCGTTGCGGCGGGTCTTTTTTGCGTCTATTTTGATTCAGTCTGTGTGCCGTTCAAATATTTTATCTATTAAATAGGGGCATACTCAATGTAATATATAAAGTTTGTTATATAAAAAGTCGTAAATAACAAAAGTTCATAAAAGTTTCCGCAATTTGTTAATATATTTCAAACTTCAACATTTTTTATAAAATCGTACGTATGTCGAAAGTGTACAAATAGCACCCGTGCGTTGCGTCGAGGCTAACAAAAATTTTATTTTCGTCTGACTTATGCGTGGCTTTTCAATATTCAGCTCGCTTTGTTTGACCGGTGGGTATTTGGTACATAACTAAAACTTTTATCAAAGTGTACATTTTTTACCTTGCTGTTTAAATTAATTTTAAAATAGTTTTAAAGTTATTTGATAGGTCAAGAGTGCGTTATAAAACTTGTTTTATTTTATATATATATATA
>LBNU01023564.1:48282-88159 GCA_014162995.1 Artemisia annua
GTTGATATATATTATATTATATTATATTATAGTGGTAGGCGGCTAGGGTTGGTACGTTGTTATATTAGGTTTTGGATAGCGAGTGGGATTGGTAACGAGGGTAACTTCGGGGGATAACCTACGTCTATATTTGATTAATATCCTCATCTATCGCGATCTAACGTTTTAGTGTAAGAAATAAATATTTTGCGAAATAATAATTCGCGATGGCCGGGTAAATCTTCGCCGTTCTCAGTAGAAGACGACCGATACGAGGTGTTGAGTCGCCATGGTGTGAGAGAAGTAGATAAAAAAGGGACAGGTGGTGTAGACGCTACTTCTTTTATGCATTATCAGAATTACTTATGAAGACTAGAGTATTATATAATAAATATATAAATTTGTAATTGAAATCATCTACGTTAAAAAAATGGACACTATGATTAAATTTTAATAATTTCTACTATATATAGAGTGACCCATTCCAAGAGTCATACAAAGCGAGCTAAAAATAGTAGAAAAATAGCCAAGCACTTAGACCACACAAACAAACAAATTAGGAGCGCGACCAAAACGCAAATGGTTACTATTAATTATAGCTAACACTTTTGCACATCAAGAAGCACAATAATGTAGTACCAAGTCGTCTCAAAATAAGTATGCAAAATGTTTAAGTTTGAAATATACTAATCAAATGCGGGGCAAATCTATTAGAACACTTTTTTGGTCATTACCAGATCGTCCCATTTTAAATAACATTACACACAAATCTTATTGAATAATAGAATCATGTTACCCCATGAGTATACTGCTAAAGGTACTTTGTGTAGGGACGGATCCATAGGGACACTTGGCACCTCCACTATAGATATAATCTAATGATATTCCGCTCTATTTTTTGCTGGATGAACCGGCACACATAACTGACAACCTCCAGCCTTGAGACGCCAAAGAGATATTCTCGAAGACGCAAAAACGCGGCAGGCAAACATCTCTTCCACCATTTGTTTGAGGGTATTCGTAAGGATCTTTTACTCTATCTGCTCCTGGTTTTTACATTTTTTATATAATCGTGCGTACGTCAAAAGTATATTAATATTGGGCTAGTTTTGTTCGTAATCGAAAGATCTTTCCAGCGGAATTTTTTTATTCATGAAATTGCATGATATCTGTTACGTATTTGATAAATAAAGTTTGTTATATGAAAAAATTGTAAATAGTTAAAAGTTTAGGGCGATTTAAGCAAGTTACTACATAGTTTAGGGTAAATTTTATATATATACATATATATTTTTTAATTCTTAAATGCAGAGGAAAACTTTTTACTGTGGGCAATGTGGTACTCGTTTTTTGTTCAAAGGCAATAGTCCGGTAATACTATTTTATAGAAGAAATAGTGTTGAATTTATCTTCGCTCGAATATTGAGAATACGTGTATTATTTTATGCCGGAGTATTATTTAATACTATGTATTGGGATCCGATCCAGTAAGAATTGTTATATTTATAGAATACTACGATGTGGGGTTGGACGGCAAAGGTCAGCGCTTTGACTTGGTAATTTTCTGACTTTTCTTACATTTTTTCTTGTTTTTAACTTTCTTCAATATATTATACGTTTCTATTTAACCATTCCTAGTTTCTCATTATATCATCATTTTAGTGAGTCATAAAATTGCATCTCTAAAAACTTGTGACTAAGAAACAGACACTGAGCCGCTACAAAACGATATATACAATCACGTTTCATATTATTGCACATTTCTAAGAGTAACACAACTGAGCAGACAAAAAATGGCTTTATGTAAATTTGAGTAATTTACATTTTTCATAGATTGGCCACCAAACTCTTCTTTTTGTCAAAAGTATAACTCGCCATGTTGGTTAAGTCTCTCATCCAAAGCATACAAGGCCGGGTTGTGAGTATCTTACTTCAATTCCCATCATATTGTTGCCAATTGCCATTAAAAAAAAACAAAAAAACAAAAAAACAAAAAAAAAAAAAAAAAAAAAAGAAAGAAAAAANTAAAAAAAAAAAAAAAAAAAAAAAAAAAAAAAAAAAAAAAAAAAAAAAAAAAAAAAAAAGATGAATATCATCAAATAGTTACATAGTTTAGATGTCAATATCCTTCATGTTAGAAAATAGTATATATAGGGTATGTGATGATCCTGGATATCTTACTAGAATCGTGTTGAGTTCACTTTCCGTATAAAGTATTTCGACCCTATATATGTATGGGTTGCACGAAATCTCTATCGGGATAATTCTAGAAGAGAAACACTTTGTGTCTAGGCACCAGATCACAAAGCAAGAACAAGAGAGGAATTGTATGTGTGTTTTTCGTATGTCTAGATGAGGCTAATGGATCTAGTTATCAAAACAGATTTTGGATGACAATTATGCAGTTGAAGTTGGTTGAAACCAACTTTCATAACTGTTTTTTCAACAGTCACAATGGTTGGGACAATAAGAGGGGAAAAACTGATAACTTACTTGGAGCACCAACTATACCTTTTTTTCAACAGTCACAATGGTTAGGAAAATAAGCAGGACCCCAGCAAGTGGCTCTGCCCCTTGACCCGCACAATGGTTGGGAGCACCAAAAAACTGATAACTGCTTTTTTCAATAGTCACAATGGTTGGGAAAATAAGCGGGGCCCCAGCAAGGGCCGTTGCCCCTTGACCCCTACATTTTTGTCATGGTCGTAAACATATTAGCTCAATGAGTGTGCACTCCACACTTCCCTAACTCGTATCCGAACCGAATATAAAATCTCATTAGCCTCTAGTAAATCGTCATTACCTAAATGGCCGTCGATGATACTAAAATTACCAACACTTCATTATTGCTCTATTCTATTGCATGTATATAAGATATGGTATTGATTTACTTTGTATTTTGTTAGGATTAGTATGCAAATTAGTCAAATATATAAGGGGCTTAGTGTTACTTTAGTTCTTGTTTTAGTCAAAGTAGGATTATACGTCGGTTCACATGCTATATATATGGCATATACGATCTGTAGAGTCCATTCATTCGAGAGTCTAGGTTTTCTCCATTGTTGCAGCCGGTTTCAACTCGGTTAAGAGTTGGTTTCTTCCCCCCTCCCCCCTCTCATCTCTACAAAAGGAGGTGAGGGGGAGGGGTCATTGTACGTTCATTCTTTCAATAACTAATTGTTTGGTTAGGGTTATTCTTGTGCTTGTTATTGTACTTTCTGTCGAGATATATTTGCTTGTGTGTGTCAATATTCTTCAAGGTTTTCGATCGTGTTCCGCTGCTAGCTTCTCGGTTTGTTGTAGTGATCACAACAAGTGGTATCAAGAGCCTTGGTTCGAAGGTTAGAGAAGCTAGGTTCGATCAAAGTGAAGGTTCTTGGTGTTCGGTTAGAGGACAACAAGGTGCAGCAGATTTATCGTCGATAGTAAGGGTTTCGATTTTTCGGGTTCGAAGAACAGAGGATTACTTCAAAAGGGTTCTTAAGTTTTTCTGTTTGTCGAGGTTATCGAGGGGTTAAAGAAAGCTTAAGGTTGTTGATTTTCGGGTTATAGAAGATCGACAAGATTTTTCTGGTGTCGTTTCTATTTTCCGTCTGGATATATACGAACAAGATAGAAGACATCAGGGTAGTAATCTCTTTGGAGGGATTGATACTTTTTAAATCGATTATTTAATTCACAATGATATTTACTTTTGAAGGGATTGCACGTGATATTGTTTATTTGTTGGTTTGTGATTGTGAATATTTATCACAAGGTACTGGAAAAACTACAAAGGGATTATTAAATCGTTTTTAAATCTTGGTTGGAAGAAAAGTCCAAGAGTTATTTAAAGATTGGTATTTTAAATTTCTTTTGTTTTGTTATTAAAGCAAAAGATTATTACTTTGAATTTTTTGCACAAGGGACTTTGTAATTTGTGATTGTGAGGTTTAATATATCACAAGGTTTAGCAAATTAACAAAGGGATTAAAGAATGACGGGAGCCAAGTTTGACATCGAGAAATTCGATGGGAAGAATGACTTCGCGCTATTGCAGGTAAGGATGAAAGCTTTGCTGGAACATCAAGGAGACGACTGCAGTGGGGATTTGGAAAAAGTTAGAGACTTTACCATGACAAAGTCTTTAGCTAATCGTTTGTACTTGAAGAAGAAGTTATATACTTTTCACATGTATCCGGGTAAGAGTCAGTCTGAACATATTGATGAGTTTCATAAGCTGGTAGGTGACTTAGCGGCTATAGATAATGCTATATCGGATGAGGATCGGGCATTATTATTACTCACATCTTTACCATCATCTTATGGTAATTTCGTGGATACTTTGCTATATGGTCGAAATACTTTGAAGCTAGAAGACGTGGTCTTTAAGCCCTAATCCGTAATTATTTGATCAAATATTGCCTTAAATCGTTCCTTTTGTCATTTTAGGTACTTTGGAGAGGAATTCTGGAAAAGGAATCATTTTGGACATTTTTGGAGCATAAAAGTGAAGAAAACGACAAAGTCTCAAAATATGCTGGAAATTGTACCTGACGGCGTCACGCTTTACCAGCTGACGGCGTCACTCTTTGACAACAAGGTGGATTATTTTTGCACTAGACGCCCCAAAAAGATTTTGGAGATTTAACACGTGACGGCATCACGTGTTACTGGATGTAGGTCGTCACGTTATAGCGTAAAGGGAGACGGCCTAGAGAAGTTTATAAGGGGACGGCGTCAGAGTTGGATCTGAGCAATCCGAGGAATGTTTTGGCGGCGAGGTGACGGTGTCACACCCTATAAGGTGACGCCGTCAGATTGTAAATTCTATATATATTCGTCTAATTTTCATTCATTAGTGTGCAACTTTTGGGAAAAACCCTAGCTCGTGTTTTACAGTATTTTTAAGGGTTTTTCACCCTTGAAACTTGGATGCTTAATTAAAGATAAGTCCTTTTCCAAATCAATCAATATGTCTATGTGTTGTTTGATTATATCTTATGCTTGTCTTTCAATTAACATGCTAGGCTAGGTCTTTATTGTGTTTGCTTGGATCTAATGAAACCTAGCTATTGATTATATGTTGTTGGTTTGTTTGTGATTATTGTGGGTGGGTGAAGTCGATGTTAGGCTTAAGAAAACTGGCTAACCTCCTATACGGTAACTTGCTTGAACGTCTTAAGAAACATGAATCGGATGTGTACTACGATTATATGGTTGTATTTAATGCATGAGCGAATTCTAATGATCCCATGTTAGGAGCTTTTAGTCGGCTCGACATAGGAGTGAAGTAGGAGCTTATAGAGTTAGGGAAGATCGTACACGGCCCTACGAATGGTTTAAAGGAATACAACCAGTCATCCACACAATTACAACAAACCAATTAACATGTAAAAGATAGCTAGGGAGTAAGGAAATCTAAGTAAACACATATCTCTCTCATATAAGTTTCACAACCATTTACTTTTTATTGTTATTTTATTTTATTTGCAAAAGTAGTTATTTGGGTTAGTTGACTAGCAACTAATTCCACCCACTCTTCCAAAACCCGAGATTTTTACTTGCTTTCATAAAATATAAAAACACAAAAAAAGAATCATCCCTCAACCCTTAGACCTAATTAGAGTAGCTTTTCAAGCCTAACGACACTATTCCCCGAGAGATCGATCAATCCCCCGGTACTTGCCACTTCACTATACTACATCGGTAAGGTACACTGCCTGGTTGGGGTTGTAAGCTTCTCAAGATCCCTTGAGAGGTAAAACCTAAGTGCAAAGGTTGCAAAACCCACGCATCAAGTTTTTGGCGCCGCTACCGGGGAATAGTTATTGTTTAGGTTGAAAATTTTATTTTTACTTAGGTCTACTCATTAGAATCCTTTCTAGTGAGATTTTTATTTTTATTTTTCTAGGTTTTCTTTAGTCTATCTTTTTTCTTCGTGTCTTTGTTCGTAACCATTACCATCCGACATCATGGAAGGTGGTAATATCCTTGATCCCAACAACCCACCACAACCAAACCCACCTCCTAGAGCCCGTACTTTAGGAGAATACTCCCGTCCTAGCCACCAAGGCTATCGAAACACCATTGAGCTCACCCAAGGAGCCAATGTGTCTCCCTTGCGATCCGACACCATCCGGTTGGTGCAAAGCGGATGTGCATTCCATGGACTTCGTTCCGAAGATCCAAATCAACACCTCAAGGACTTCCTTAAGATCGTAGATTCCATAGACCTTGATGTTGACACTCGAGAGACTACCTGACTACGTCTCTTCCAATTCTCTCTGCGAGACCAAGCTAGTCAATGGCTAGAACGTCTACCCGCAGGATCCATCACCTCTTGGGATAATCTCACCACTCGCTTCCTTGCTCAATTTTTCCCACCGGGAAGAACCACAAAGCTAAGGAATGACATCTTGGCGTTCCAACAACGTCAAGGCGAAACCCTCTACGAGGCATGGACTCGATTCAAGGACTTACTCCAAAAAGTCCCTCATCATGGCATAGACCTTTGGCTCCAAGTCCAAATTTTCTATGACCATATCAATATCCCCACGAAGAAAACCATTGACCTAGCGGCCGGTGGCAAGCTACGTGATCTAAGTGCGGAACAATCATGGGAACTCATAGAAGATCTTGCTCTCTATGACAACTAAAGTTGGAATGATCCCTGTGATTTGAACAAAACGGTCAAGGCAATATCTTTGCCCTCGAATAATTCAAGCACTTCCGACCGTAGGATCATGGAACTTGAAGACCAAGTCAAGTATCTAATGAAATCCTACGAAGCTCCTAAACCTTCAAGCCAAGTGAACAAAATCACTTCTTCATGTGAATATTGTAGTGGTCCCCACGACACTCGAGATTGCATGGAACTCTCCGAACAAGCTTTTGCGGACTATGCATCCTCGCGTACCGACGGAGCGGGAGAAAAGTGGTACACTTTCAAACACGAGCCAAACCCTCATGGTGATTCTTACAACCCCTCTTGGAAAAATCACCCAAACTTTAGGTGGAAGCAAAACCAAAACACGCCCCAAAACAATTCTTCCAATCCACCTAATCGTTTCCAATCAAACGGTTTATCCTCAAACCGTACTTTCAATAACAATCCCTCCAATAATTATGGTAGTACCAATAACCTTGAGGGAATGATGTCTAAGTTTATGACATCTCAAGAAGCTCGTATGGCTAAGTTCGAATCCGAATTTAATCAACAACAAACGGAGATGACCAATAAAATAGACAACTTATTGAAAGCATTCAACAACCAAGGGGCGCCATCACAAAATAAGGACTCTAGGAACACAGTAGCGGGCCCCAAATCAAGGACCCCTCATCATCCAAACATGTCCACTTTGTTAACATTGTCACTATTAAGCAAATTGATAAAAATGAAGTAGATAGTGAACATAAGGATGAAATTAAGGAAGTTGAGGAGAGTGAGGAAAGGGAAATAGAAGAAGTAGAAGAATTAGAGGACTACTTCAATAGGTTAACCACGCAGGAAGAACGTGCATACCATAAGGATTTATTTGACGACCCCAAGACGCCATACATCCTAGGTAATCCAATCATTAAGACGGGTGACCCATCCAACATCAACATACCATGCAACATTGGACATGTGCATGTGTGGAAAGCTTACATAGACCTTAGATCCCCTATAAACATAATGACTAGGATCCATTACAACTGGATAATGAAAAAGCAACTTGGACCTAGGAAATGTCCCAACACGGGTTGGATGAGCAACTTCGATGGGAGAATAAGAGGATTGCGTGTGTATGTAGGGAACTTTACCTATGTTACCGACTTTGTGATCGTAGAAGATATTCGTCCCGTAGTAGATGCATGCTTAACTCAAGTAGTTTTTGGTAAGCCGTTTGTTGAAGCCTCTAAGATGAATTATGACCCATCTCTAGGGATAGTTAGATTCAAGGAAGAGACCGATGAGGTAGCCTACCAAATGCCATATAAGATTGAGCAATTCTGGCTTTTATCAAACATTGAGAAGGAGCATAAGCAAGCGGTCTACTATAGGAATGATGAGGATAGACGTAGAGGAGTAGACTATGTTATGAGTAGGATATTTGGTTTCTACAAGGAATGCTTGCAACTAGGTCCAGAATATAAGACTAAACCCGAAGATGACCTAGGAACCGTGACCAACGATGAAGTCACGTAGGGTAGAGTGACTTTTAGTCTAGCTACAAGACTCGTTAATAAAGAAAAGCGCTTCTTGGGAGGCAACCCAAGCTTTATTTGTTTTGTGTGTTTGTTTGTTTGAATTTATTTGTTTCCGTATGAATGTTTTATTTTTGTTGTTATTGATTCATGTTTCAAATTAAAATTGTGAAAATGCTTTATTTTGTTTTTAACTTCGTCTTAACTACATATAAAGGTATTTTGCAAAAGATAAGTGTAAGGGAAATCTAAATTTGTTTATAAGAACGAATTGGAACATGAATTGTAATGATATAGAATAAACATACATATTAGTATTTGTTTGAGTCAAATGCTTGTATCGAGTCATAATGAAATTTTACAGGATTCCAGGAATTGAGGTAATTGTTTTTCCAGAAATTTTCTGGAAACTAAACATAAGGATTCTGTCAGATCAATTCTGATGGCGTCAGGCATTAAACCCTGATGGCGTCAGGCTTTGATTCCAGAAAAAGTTTTTAAAATTTAGTTTTTCTGCCGGATTATAAAAATTACTGCATCTTTAATTCCAGGAATCTGCAAAATTTTCATTCCACAAGCATTATATCCATATATAGAATTTGCCGCCAATTTTATGCATGGTTTTCCTAGATTGTTTTCTCAGGTTTAACAGGTTACGTTGGACAAGAAGATGAACATTGAATCAAGTTCATGACATCAAGCTTTTGGAGTCACTTTGATCTTGAAGCTTTTACATCATCTTGGAAGAAGATCTAACCATGTTACCACATGATCCACATCAAACGAATCAGGGGAGTATTTGTTTCATCTTTCATTTTCTACTTTTACATCTTTTATGTGAACATTGGGGACAATGTTCGGTTTAAGTGTAAGAGGGGTAAATGAAGACATCTTGAAAATTCTATTACGCTTGATTTTTGTTTTGTTTAATGGTAGATGTGTAATAAAACTGAGAGAAATATTTGTTAGGGCAATAAGCGTCTCATGGATAGGGAATTGTATGACTAGCACAAAAACCGTACCACTCAAAAAATATTTCCCTAAATATGTGAGGTTCGCCCCTAGAATTGTTAAGAAAAGCATTCATTGTTGATGCTTGTGTGTGTACCGGTAGCCTATAAATTATAGAACTTGCGTTAGTGACCATCCCAAATCCACAAGTGAGACTACATTCGTGTAGTTAGATTTACTACATGATAAGAGGCATTAGGATAACCCTTGTTTTTCAACCCGTATTATAATTACTTGACCAATGAAGCCAATGAACTTGACTAATAAAGTCAAGTAATTTTCCCACACCTTAGCGTTGTACTCATTTTTAGTACACGATACCCCTAGTACACCCCTCAGAGCCTATCTTTTCGTTTCTAACTTTAAGCATTTTATTTAAAGAAAGAATTTTTTTACAATCCACCCAAATGTACACCCAAATCGCCTTAGCCTACCTTGTATGCACTCATCTTTAGTGCATTATTGTTATATGTTTAAACACTTAGTTAATTGTCTAATTGATTACATGGTTGCTAAGTCGAGTCATATCCTTGTACATATTGTTTTGGGACGATTGGGACTCATGGGTAAAGTACTAATGTTATGGAGTAATGGGGAAGAAGTCAATTATTACCCCCATGTATGCGTTAATATTTTAAAGTACTCCAAGTTTTTCAATTACCATAGGAAGCATTTTGGACGTTTTTGGAGCATAAAAGTGAAGAAAACGACAAAGTCTCAAAATATGCTGGAAATTGTACCTGACGGCGTCACTCTTTGACAACAAGGTGGATTATTTTTGCGCTAGACGCCCCAGAAAGATTTTGGAGATTTAACACGTGACGGCGTCACGTGTTACTGGATGTAGGTCGTCACGTTATACCGTAAAGGGAGACGGCCCAGAGAAGTTTATAAGGGGACGGCGTCAGAGTTGGATCTGAGCAATCCGAGGAATGTTTTGCGGCGAGGTGACGGCGTCACACCCTATAAGGTGACGCCGTCAGATTGTAAATTCTATATATATTCGTTTAATTTTCATTCAAGTGTGTGCAACTTTTGGGAAAAACCCTAGCTCATGTTTTACAGTATTTTTAAAGGTTTTTCCCCATTGAAACTTGGATGCTTAATTAAAGATAAGTCCTTTTCCAAATCAATCAATATGTCTATGTGTTGTTTGATTATATCTTATGCTTGTCTTTCAATTAACATGCTAGGCTAGGTCTTTATCGTGTTTGCTTGGATCTAATGAAACCTAGCTATTGATTATATGTTGTTGGTTTGTTTGTGATTGTTGTGGGTAGGTAAAGTCGATGTTAAGCTTAAGAAAACTGGCTAACCTCCTATATGGTAACTTGCTTGAACGTCTTAAGAAACATGAATCGGATGTGTACTACGATTATATGGTTGTATTTAATGGATGAGCGAATTCTAATGATCCCATGTTATGAGCTTTTAGTCGGCTCGACATAGGAGTGAAGTAGGAGCTTATAGAGTTAAGGAAGATCGTACACGGCCCTACGAATGGTTTAAAGGAATACAACCCGTCATCCACACAATTACAACAAACCAATTAACATGTAAAAGATAGCTAGGGAGTAAGGAAATCTAAGTAAACACATATCTCTCTCATATAAGTTTCACAACCATTTACTTTTTATTGTTATTTTATTTTATTTGCAAAAGTAGTTATTTGGGTTAGTTGACTAGCAACTAATTCCGCCCACTCTTCCAAAATACGAGATTTTTACTTGCTTTCATAAAATATAAAAATACAAAAAAGAATCATCCCTCAACCTTTATACCTAATTAGAGTAGCTTTTCAAGCCTAACGACACTATTCCCCAAGAGAACGATCAATCCCCCGGTACTTGCCACTTCACTATACTACATCGGTCAGGTACATTGCCTGGTGGGGGTTGTAAGCTTCTCAAGATCCCTTGAGAGGTAAAACCTAAGTGCAAAGGTTGCAAAACCCACGCATCACGACACTTCATTCTAGGGAACTTCAGAAGATGACGGACGCAAAGGTTGATGGTGGTGAAGGGTTCTTTGTGAGGGGGAAATCTGATCAAAGTGATATGCAGCAGGGTAAAGGTAGTGCGTAGTCAAAGTCACAAGGAAGAACCAACAAACTTAAGTGTTATATATGTTAGTCTCAGGAGCATTTGAAGTGGGATTTTCCCAGGTATAATCACAAGAAATCTCAAGGTTTTGTCGGGAATGAAGATCAGGTATCCGGTTTTGGAGCTGATGGGTATGACAGTGCTGATGTTATGATGGCTATGAGTGTTAAAGAACTGTTAGTTTGGATCATGGATTCAGGGGGCTCATACCATATAACATACAGGAGAGATTACTTGTTTGATTTTGAGGAGTTTGACGGTGGTAATGTACTGCTGGGTGATGGCAGGGAATGTCGTATACATGGGACGGGTAAGGTTCAAGTACAGATGAGGGATGGGTCAAGTTTCATTTTGGACAACGTCAGGTATGTTCTAGAATTAAGGCGGAACTTGATATCGCTGGGTACTCTTGAAAAAGAGGGTTTTACCGTGATGATCCAATCGGGCAAGATCAAGGTTACAAAGGGTTCACTGGTGGTTTTATCAGGAACAAGGAAGGTTAATTGTGTATATACCCTGGACGGTCAGGCATTGACCGGGAAGACATTGAAGGGTAGGAAGCAGTTAGGAGAATCTTAGACTGGAAAGAAGATCAAGAAAGGTAATTTTCTTGTGTCCTGTAATCAGAGGTCTACACAACAATATATGAAGAGTGGGGTCGCCAAAAATTTGGGTGTTGAAGGAATACCGCAACAGAATGGGTTGGTTAAGAAGACGAATGTGACACTCTTGACTAAGGTACGTTGTTCTCTGATTTAGTCTGGTCTATCCAAGGTTATGAGCAGAGGATACTGCCATGTCTACATATCTAGTGAATAGGTCACCATCATCGGTGCTAGGGTTTTTCGGTTGGCTTGTTAGTAATAAGCAGGGGATGCTTGAATCGGTTAAGGTCAAGTGCATATTCCTGGGATACCATGAAGGTATGGTGGGTTATCAGCTTTGGAGGTTAGATGACGTTACTTCAAAGGGAGTGCTTTACAGGAATATGGGTTTCAATGAGAGTGGGGAATACAAGAAAACTTTCATTGGTTCTGGTGTAGGTACGTAATAATGCTCTAATTATCCATATTCCTTGAGCATTATACTATATGTTTTATGATCATTTGATGTGAACTTTTGGTACTTAATAGCATAAAATGAATGCAGGTTCGCTCTCGGATGATCTGAGCATGATACATCTCAAAACCTACTATTTCGCCACTTGAAGTAAATAAATAAGAAGTCTTCCATGATTAGCTTTTCATGCAAGCCAAGTGCGCCGGTTTTCCAGTCTTGTGCGCCGCACTTTCCTCTCGGTCAAAGGAAGTCAATATATAATATTAAATAAAAGTGCGCCGGTCTTACAAATAAAGTGCGCCGTACTTCCTCTGCATTTATGAAGCTTTGGCGCCAAGAAAATAAGAAAGTGCGCCGCACTCACAAAGCATGTGCGCCGTACTTCGCATATCAGAATGCCTATAAATAGAGCTCATTTGCAAGCATTTGAACTCTCCACTCTATAACCAATTTCCACTAAGTTAAGTTCGAAGTAATACGTGATCCAGAGCCATTTGCAGGGGTGAACGAATCAGAACAGGGGGTGTTAAGTACTTGTTGGTGTCGAATTCTTGGTTACTTGTGACACTTGTGTAATCATTTGATCAATCCAATCTGTATGTCTCTTGTTTACTATTTACTCACTTCTGTTGTTATGAACTTGTGGAAAACTAGAAGGGGGGTTGAATAATTTACTGTTTTTAACTTAATTATCTTTTGAAACTTTACGTGTAATCAACGACCTAAACTAAAGACAATATGTAATATGTAAAGATAAAGAAAGAAACGATCAAACCACAAAACAAGTGTTTATCGTGGTTCGGCTACAAGGACTCTTTTTCCTTGCCCTACTCCACGCTCCGAGTATCCAACTCGAGAGTTTCTTTCACTAGTCAACAAGCTCCTTTCACCGGCGGAGAAAACCTTACACGTCGCTTACACAAGATTTCCGACACAAAGCTAGAGTCGAGTTCTTTTACAAGGGTACAACCACTCCCGTCACACTATGTATTTTAAGGCCTAAAATACTAACCGATCACAACTTGAATATACACAATCAAATGAAGTATAAACTACACGAAGTCTATACATTGCTAAGCTAACAAGTCTTGCAACTTTGTGTTGAGTACTTGTAACTTTGATATGAACTTGTGAACTTCTTTGCTACAAGAGAGCTTCACACAAATGAAAATGTTAATGGGTTAGATGAATGATGTATGTGTAAAATGTAATGAGAAGTGATGGGGATTTTCTTGCAAGTGACTTGGTATTTATACCCAAACCAACCAGACCACTGGCGGAACCGGCGGAACCAAAACAAGGGTTCCGCCCTTGTATCCCCAGGGTTCCGACAGGTCTGACAGTCAAAGCTCACAAGAATCTTTCCATATCTAGCAAGGTCACATCAAGTTATTTCTAGTCAAACACACATTGAATAAACTTGGAATCCTTCCAAAATGTGTAAGAGGTCTTATGGAAAGTCAAACACACAATCTTTCCATAAATGCCCATGATGTGATGTAACACTTTCTTTATTAAGAAATATGAAAGTGTTATGTCTAATATGAAATGTAAATGTAGCAAATGAAGTCTAGTTATGCAAGACTTAAACTCTAATTATGTTTTACTAAAAACTAAAGTTTACACTTTGTCGTTAATAAAACTTAGCAAAGATCGTAAAATATAAATAACGTTTTTAGGCGATATTTGTATTAACAGAACTCGTTAGCCATGAGAGGCTAAACCTCTTGTGATTGCTTGGATATGTGAATATGATAAAGCGACTTATGATTATGTTTTGATCTCTACCAATTTCAAGTTTATATTGTGAACTATTTCATCTCTAGTCTTATTACGTTTATTTATTGAAACTGGTTGAATATAACATGTTGGGATAGGTCGAAAGAACCAACATGTTAAACGCAATTCTAGGAACTTGTCTGCGTTACTAGTCTTTGAAAGGAGAAATCCACTTAGAAGAATCAATAATAATCTAGACTTGACATGAAATACTATTTCGAGAGAAATCACTTAATGGGTAAATATGAATCTTTAATTGAACCTACGAGTTATGAAATTGCTCTTTTGACGAAAATAGCTTTCTTATAAGTTGTGCTCCTTTATCAAACTGAGATCAAACATAAGCATTGTCACTTGATTATCTAAGCTATCCTAGCAATCATTTGTTTTAATATTTGAATTCCTCATATTTCTATAATCATTATTTGTCTTGATTTACTAATTATTATACTTAATCCAAACGAACTAAGTCCCTGTGGATACGACCTGGTCTTACCTTAATCTAAGACTACCAACGGGGGTTATACTTTACCCGTATGTTTGGTTTATTAAAATCGGTGAAACTAGTATTATAAATTTAAAGCTTTCCTTACACATCAAAGTTTTTGGCGCCGCTGCCGGGGACTTAAATCTGTTCCTTAAGTATTTTCGAAGTAAAATTAGCAAACAAAACCAAGAATTTCTTCTAAAACCAGATCACTCTGTTTCTTCTGTTACAGAGAGCACGCCGCACAAACACACTTGTGCACCGCACTTATACACAAAACACACACATACCGCCATACTTGTCACCAAGTACGACGCACTTACTTAAATCCGTAACGTTTTTCTTAAAATTCACAAACCTTTTCATAAAAACCAAAAAGAATCATCTTTTTCGCCATCTTTTGAGATTAATCTTCTCGGTAGAAATAACACCGCCGTACTTGTCGTCAAGTACGCCGTACATAGCAATTTCACACAAGTACGCCGCACACTATTCAGCGTACGCCGCACTCACTTACTCAGAAAATGAAATTTGTCAAACTGATTTAAATTTTGCTCTCTATCCTTGAATGCACACTCGTTCAGCTGAAACTGAGCCCATTTCACCTCTGTCAGAACCTAAAAGAACTTTAAACAAAAGAAAACGTAATAACAAAAGAGTTCCTTTTTCTCAAAAAGACGAAAGACCCGAACAACCTCGTGTTCACCACACACCTGTTGACGATATCTCAAATTTCAGATTTTACATCAAATTAATCCAAATTTACGATCCAATGGATGACGCTGACAATGAACCAATGTGGGCCAATGATCGTATCGTTGCACCTACCCCTGGACCAGCTATTACCATTCCTGAAACCGCAAATGAATTTGCAATCAAAGGAAATCACTTGACTCTTGTGAAGGGAAACCAATTTGATGGCCGAATTAAAACTGATCCTCATAAACACATTCATGAATTTCAAAGCGTATGCGATATGTTCAAATACGGAGCTACCGAAACTGAAGCGGTAAGACTCATGATGTTTCCTCTATCTTTAACGGGAGAAGCTAAAACTTGGCTTGATGAACTCGATGAAGGAATCATTGAATCATGGGACGAACTTCGTACTTTTTTCGTTAGTAGATATTTTCCTCCAGCTCTATTTGATAAACTTCTCGGAGAAATCCGAGGATTCTCACAACATGAACGTGAAAATCTCACCGAAGCCTGGCTTCGAATGAAAGAATTGCTAAGAAACAGTCATGGACATGGTCTGACAAAAGGCAATATAATCAAAATCTTTTACCACGGTCTTGATGAAATAACTCAAGAAGCTTTAAACGCTGCGGCCGGTGGTATATTCCTCTATAAAACACCAAATCAAGAGTATCAACTCCTTGAAGACAAAGTCTTACTTAAACTAGATTGGGCAAAAGAACAAAAACCAAAAACTTCTCTTCGTAAAACTGTTGCTTTTGCTGATGAAGGCAGTAGTAATTCTGACACTAACAAAATAATGGCAAGAATGGATACCATGGCAATTAAAATGGATGCTCAATATAAAGAGATAAAAGAACAACGCGAAAGTTGTAATCATTGTGGCGGAAACCATGCTACCGCAAATTGCAGTGATGATGACACACCTATGTCACGTGAAGAAGAAGCTAAATTTATGAATACATTTAGACGCACCCGTTACTATGAGAACTATCGTGATCGTCATCGTGATCGTGAACATGAACGATGGAGACCTAGTGCAAAAAATGAATATAATCGAGAACCTTACAAACGAACAAACACTGATGAAAAACCAGATGTTCAAACACAACTGGATGATTTTATTAAAGCACAAAAATCAACAAACCTTTTTATGAAAGATCAATTCATGGACTTAAAAGATAAACTTGAGTCCGCTACTAGAAATCACCAAGCCTCAATGCAAAATTTGGAAGCCAAATTCGACAGATTTGCTGAAAAGCAATCAGGTCGAGCTTCTGGATCTCTTCCTAGTAACACTCAACCTAATCCTAAAAAAAACCTTATCAACCACCGCAAGGTCGACATGAGCATGTGAATGCTATTACCACAAGAAATGGTACTTCTTATGATCCACCAGTCGATCCTAGTCAAACTAAACAACCTGTTGATGTTTTCACTGATGACGAAGAAGAGGATGAACCTTTTCCTCGAAAGGAAACCACAACTCCTGAAACACCAGTACCTAAACCCTACAAACCCAGAATTCCATACCCTCAACGCTTAAGAACTTGTTAGTAACAAAAGCAAACTCGAACAAATTTAAGCAACTTTCCTTAATGAAGAATGTTCAGCTATCGTACAGAACAAAATTCCACCAAAACTTGGAGACCCAGGAAGTTTCCTGATTCCTTGTACTTTCAGTAAAACATTCTCATGCAATGCTTTAGCAGATCTTGGCGCACGCATTAATCAGATGCCGTATTCTCTCTATGCTAAATTATCCATTGAAACACTTAAACCAACTAAGATGAGTGTTCGGTTAGCTGACCGATCTTTCCAGTACCCTGTTGGAATAGCTGAAAACATGTTAGTTGAAGTTGGAAAATTCANAAAATTCCACCAAAACTTGGAGACCCAGGAAGTTTCCTGATTCCTTGTACTTTCAGTAAAACATTCTCATGCAATGCTTTAGCAGATCTTGGCGCACGCATTAATCAGATGCCGTATTCTCTCTATGCTAAATTATCCATTGAAACACTTAAACCAACTAAGATGAGTGTTCGGTTAGCTGACCGATCTTTCCAGTACCCTGTTGGAATAGCTGAAAACATGTTAGTTGAAGTTGGAAAATTCACCTTTACAGTTGATTTCGTTATCCTAGAAATGGAGGAAGATAGCAAGGTACCCCTAATTTTAGGAAGACCTTTTCTCCATAAAGCCAATGCAATGATTCGAGTTAAACAGAAACAACTCAATCTTGGAGTTGGAAAAGAAAGAATGATTTTTTCCATAGATAAGGCTATGAAACACTCTTACTCTAACGATGACACTTGCTTTAGAATTGATGTTATCGATGAAATTCTTGAAGAAGATTTCGATGAACTTCTAAATGAATTTAATCAATTACTATACTCAGTCGATGGAACAATTTTTGAACACGAAGTTATGGCTGAATATGATCAATTCACGGCCATGACTATCGAAGATAAAAATGAAAGTTCCGATGACGAGGATGATAATGAAGAAGAACCGTCATTTGAGAAAATAAACCCTGACACTGAACATAGAATTAAAAATTCTATTGAAGAACCACCAACTGATCTAATTCTCAAACCATTACCAGACCATCTGGAATATGCTTTCTTAGAAGGAGAATCGTTACTTCCAGTCATAATTTCATCTAAACTCTCTGATAAGAAAAAAGTAAAATTGATTTCGGTTCTCAAAAACTACAAAAGAGCCTGTGGAAAACTAGAAGGGGGGTTGAATAGTTTACCGGTTTTTAACTTAATTATCTTTGAAACTTTACGTGTAATCAAAGATCTAAACTAAAGACAATATGTAATATGCAAAGATAAAGAAAGAAACGATCAAACCACAACACAAGTGTTTATCGTGGTTCGGCTACAAGGACTCTTTTTCCTTGTCCTACTCCACGCCCCGAGTAACCAACTCGAGAGTTTCTTTCACTAGTCAACAAGCTCCTTTCACCGGTGGAGAAAACCTTACACGTCGCTTACACAAGATTGCTGACACAAAGCTAGATGTCGAGTTCTTTTACAAGGGTACAACCACTCCCGTCACACTATGTATTTTAAGGCCTAAAATACTAACCGATAACAACTTGAATATGAACAATCAAATGAAGTATAAACTACACGAAGTCTATACAATGCTAAGCTAACAAGTCTTGCAACGTTGTGTTGAGTACTTGTAACTTTGATATGAACTTGTGAACTTCTTTGCTACAAGAGAGCTTCACACAAATGAAAATGTTAATGGGTTAGATGAATGATGTATGTGTAAAATGTAATGAGAAGTGATAGAGATTTTCTTGCAAGTGACTTGGTATTTATACCCAAACCAACCAGACCACTGGCGGAACCGGTGGAACCAAAACAAGGGATCTGCCCTTGTATCCCCAGGGTTCCGCCAGGTCTGACTGTCAAAGCTTACAAGAAATCTTTCCATATCTAGCAAGGTCACATCAAGTTAATTCTAGTCAAACACACATTGAATAAACTTGGAATCCTTCCAAAATGTATAAGAGGTCTTATGGAAAGTCAAACACACAATCTTTCTATAAATGCACATGATGTGATGTAACACTTTCTTTATTAAGAAATATGAAAGTGTTATGTCTAATATGAAATGTAAATGTAGCAAATGAAATCTAGTTATGCAAGACTTAAACTATAATTATGTTTTACTAAAAACTAAAGTTTAAACTTTGTCGTTAACAAAACTTAGCAAAGATCGTAAAATATAAATAACGTTTTTAGGCGATATTTATATTAACAATCTCCCCCTTTTTGTTGACGACAAAACATAAACTTTGTTTTTAAGTAAATCACTAATTTTAGTGTTAAGTCTTTAAAAGTTTTATATTTAAACTTGTTTTACTTAATTGATGAAAATCATTTTAAGTTTATAAGTTTAGATATATTTTCACCCCATTTTTGTCGAAACAAAAAGAAGAGTTGCGAAGCGGAATGATGAAAGTGCTCCCCCTTGGACAATACTCCCCCTAAAAGGAGTGCCAAGTTAGGAAACATGGATTTTAAACCTACAACAAAAGATTTAGTTGGCGGTAATGACACACGATAAATCGTCTAGCCATAGCATAATATGATAATATAATCGAGCACAATCACCACTCATATATGATCAACCAACAATGCAAACAAGATAGTAGAAAAGATGTCATTCCAAATAAAATTTGACTTTTCCAAAAGTCAAAGACAAGAAATGAAAATTTCTATCCTACTAAAAAAATAAAAGGAAAAGAGAAAAATAACTAAGAAAATAAAAGTCCTACTTCTATAAATGGAAGTCTCCCTACATTTTCTTAAGTGGGGCAAAAGGCCTCCAAACATGCTCTAGGATTGGTTTGGGTGAGAAAGAGCATCCAAACGCTCAAGAATGTGTTTTAGAGCAAAGCGGGTTTCATCATGGACTTGGTGAAGCAACATTTTGATGCTTTCACCCATTTTGACCATATGCTCACATTGTGAGCAACCATGGTGAGGATTGGGTGGTAATGGGTCATTTGATGATGGTGGTGGTGGTGGGTTGTTGTTGGTTGCTTGAGTGGAAGATGGGTTTGGAATGGAGTCAAGCAAGGTGGTTTTAATTTCCATTGGTTGATGAAGGTGATTTTCTACCATCCTCTCAATTTCCTCATAAAGAGGGAAAGATGGACTCAAAGGATTGGGATTGGGGGTTTGGTTGAGTTGGGTGATCATGGAGTTCAAAGTTTGGTTCTCCATATAGAGGACCATGAATGTCTTTGAAGAGTGGGTGAAACAACAATGGTTTTGGTTGGTTGAAGGCTTGTTGCTGTGGTGGATTTTGATCAAAAGGCTCATTGGGCTCAAACAATGGCCTTTGTTTTTCATTTATCACTCGCTCAAGTGAATCAAACGAGTGCAAAGGAGGTGGATCGGTGGATCTTGGTGGAAGATCCTCAAAATCTTCTACAAATGGATGTGGTGATGTTGGTGGAGACCCAAATAGCTCCATTGGTTCAAGTTTAGGTAATGTAGGTGGTGATGGAGACTTGGATGGTTGGGTTGGTGCGGGTGGTGGACTTGGATCAATGGGTGTCTTGGTTGGTGGTGGAGTGGTGAGCTCATTGGTTTGTTTGGGTGATGGAGTGGGAGTTGCAAGGTTTAGAAAGTGTTCACTTTTGATGGGTGAGGAGAATTCATCCGAAGATGAGGAGCTTAGGTTAATTGTGTTGTGAGAGCAAAATGGTTTTACACTTATACGTGCGGTTCTCCTAATGGGTCGAGATGGTTGAGAGGTTGTTGTTGACTTTGTCATTGTCAAAGTTGTGGTTTAGAAGCTTAAGATCAGAGATTTTGATGGTGATGGTGTGATTTAAAGTGTTGCAAGATGGTCAAATTTATAGAGTTGAAGAGATGTTGGAAGGGGTGTTTGGATTTGATGTTCTACCATACAAATATTGAGGTTTCTAATGATTTGGGTGAGTTATGCATGTTGTCAAATCAATGGAAGTCAATCCAATGAAAGTGGTGGAGTAAGAAGACAAAGATTTGCACTAAATGCTTAGTGGTCATGTCAAATTGGTTGGAAGAATATGTTCCACGGATTGCAAGGAACCTTTGGGAGGGTTCCTTCCCTTATGAATGAGGGTTCCTTGAGTTGGTTATGGCCAATTTTGATTTTTAGCGGGAAATGGTTTCCTATGTGTTTTAGAGGCTGAGAGTGACCCTAGTATGCTTAACAACTAATGGGAAATGAGTTTCTATCTAAAAAGGATGGTTTGGTGTTGTATGGAAGTTGAAATTTTGAAAATGTAAAGAAAAATTCTACAGGTGACTGGCGGAACCCTGCGACATCAAGGGCGGAACCCTTGTGAGGGTTCCGTCTGATCCGTTGGGCCAAAACTAGGTTACCCAGAATTTTGCACTGGCGGAACCCTGTTAATGGTTCCGCCTGATCCGTCAGACCCCAAATAGTAGACAGTCCGCGTTTTTGACCGTCGAGACGAATTTCAAATTTTCCGAAAACTCCTAAAAACAAGAATTTATCCCATATCTGATTAGGAAATGCAAAAAATGGACATGGAAACACTCATACCATTGGACTTTGACCGGGGGCTAGCGATTTTCACTATACTTAGTGAAATTTTGCATAATCTTGAAAATTTGACAACATGCCAAATGTTGTCATCCTGTATCATTGTTAGTTCATACATGTTCTAAACATAGTTAAATATCCCTACAAACACATAAATCCATAACACAAATTGTTTAACAACCAAATTGTTCAAATGACACGTTGTGCCAAACACTCCTTCCCACACGCTCTCATTGACGATCCACCTTCTTCTTGAGCTTGCCAAGGAACCTCCCAAGACATTTGAACATCCCGTTTGTTTGCTTAAACTCCGCCGACTCATTTGGAATAGTTGGAAGTTGTGAAAGGTATTCTAGAGGTGGAAGCCTAGAGTTGGGTAAACTCTCATCTTCACTCATTGAAGATGATGATGAGGAAGTAGGAGGATGAGGGCGTTTCCCTTGGGTTTTGTAGACTCTCTTATCACTAAGTGGGACAAATGTGTGTGGGATTAGAGAGTAGTCTAAGCGAAGACCTCTAGGAGTTGGAGGAATTGGAGCAATGTGCCTAAAGAGACGAGTTAAGAGCATTCCAAATGGCATAGCCGTTGTGCCTTGCACTGGAATGTCGGCCATTCTTTTGGCCATGTGGTAGGCTAGGTTGAAGGGTTGCCTAACGGACAAGGAGTAGAGCATGTAGCAAAGGCAAACATTGATATGATCCCGGTTTCCTACGGTGCTAATGACATTGGCTCTAAGGAGTTCCTCCCATTTCTTGAATTGGGGCTTGAGTTAATTGAGTCACATACCATATGGGTCCTTGTTGACCTCATTCTCGGTACGTGTTTTCCTAGTGTTGGAGGTCCTAATGAAGAGGTGGTCATGAAGTTCATCCTTTGACACAAGAGGTGTATCATAGGGATGAATCCGGTCAATGAGTGTGTCAAGAGTTGAGAGGGAATGTTTGTCGGTATAGATGCAAGTACCACAGTTTGGAACACCTAGGATTTGAACAAATTCATTGAGAGTGAAGGAGTATTGATGGCTACTAGCCATAAAGTTTATAGACATGAGTAGGGCTGAGCAAACGGACCGGATGGACCAGACCGACCGACAAAACCGACCGGACCGACCACATTCGGTCCGGTCCTCGGTCTAAGCTTTTTGGCTAATTCGGTCCTCGGTCCGGTCCGGACCGACAAAAACCCAAAAAAACTTGCCAAATCTTGCCTAATTGGACCGGACCGACCGGACCGGACCGAGATCGGACCGACCACATTCGGTCCGGTCTCGGTCTATGGTTTTTCTGGTTCTCGGTCTTCGGTCCGGTCCGGTCTTGGTCGGTCCGGTCCGGTTTTTGGACCGTGATCACCCTTAGACATGAGACCATACTCATCGGTGGAGAGAGTGACGGATGCATAGAATTCTACCCTTGTGGACATAACGCTTTTCTAGGGCTTTGAAAATGTTGATTTGGGCTTCGGTAAGACCTTTGGTTTTGTGGTGTTTGGGTAGGTACTTAATGGTGTCCTTGTGGTCGTAATGAGTCACAGGAGGCATGATGATTTCTAGAAAAATAAATTTTCACATTTTAGTCTTAAGTTAGCGACTAATGCAATGTGGATGTTCTAGTGTGTGCCTATATGAAAATAATGTGGAGGAGCGGTTATCTTGACTCATTTTGATGCTTAAAACGTTTTGTAATGCAAGTTTTGTTATAAAACAAAAGATAACCCAAACGCTCTTAATTCAATGTAGCTTCGTTTGAATGTACCCGAAAATACATATTAGTTATGTATTCCCTTTAGCATTCAAGAGACATTATGCAAGTGATGTTTTAAACATAACGTTTGTATTTTGTATTCATAATGTGAGACGAAAAAATATTTGTCCTATTTGTGAGAAATTTTTGCAAAAATTTGACATGGGGTGTTTTAGCAAACATGTTAATAACTAATAAGAATGCAATTCCTAACTTTGGGAAACATGATTAGTTTTGTTAAACACCTAATTTTCTGCATGAATTACTCAAGTTAATGCATAACCCCAAGTTTTTGTTTTTGTGCAAAAATAGAATTCCTAGACTCAGATCAGGAGTGTAATCATGTTTAGAATACTTACAATGATGATTGGTGAGCAATGTGTATGAAGGAAAGACCAAAATATCGTAGGTGTGGATGAGTGGTGAAGTGAATAGTAGCAGTTTGGAAGTGGTGGTATGAAATAATGGGTGTTTGGTTTAATATAAACTAATAAAAAGTTTCTGCAGGTCGGCGGATACGGCGGAACCAAATAGAGGGTTCTGTCCGTTGTGGCTGAGGGTTCCGCCGAGTCTGCTGAGAAAAAAAAATTTATTGATTTGTTTTGATTTTTGTGATTTTTGTCTTATGTTCAGAACTACAATGTAGGTTCCATGAGTCCTAAGCCTAGCCTAAGAAGGTTAAATGGTTCTTATTTAAGTGGTTTTGTGAGAATGTCGGCTATGTTGTCTTTGGAAGAAACTTTCTCGATTGAGATGTTTCCTTTTTGGATGTTGTCACGAAGAAAGTGATGACGGATTTCGATATGTTTAGTACGGGCATATTGGACTGGATTCTTACTAAGATCTATGGCTCCTTTGTTGTCGCAAAGAATGGAGATGTCGTTAAGTTGAATTCCGTAGTCGACAAGAGCTTGCTTCATCCAAAGGGCTTGTTGACATGCTTTTCTGGCCGATACGTATTCGGCTTCCGTTGTTGAGATAGCGAGAGCCGTTTGCTTCTTAGAGAACCGTGAGGTGAGACAATGTCCAACGAAAGTACAAGTACCACTTGTGCTTTTTCTATCAACATAGTCACCGGCATAATCCGAGTCGGCATACACTATGGTGTCAACTCCCGTTCCTTTGGGATACCATAAACCTAAATGTGTAGTGCCCTTGATGTATCTAAAGATCCTTTTAACAGCTTCAAGATGAATTGTTTTAGGATCTTCTTGAAAACGAGCACATAGACAAACACTAAACATAATGTCGGGTCTACTAGCCGTTAGATAAAGTAGACTTCCAATCATACCTCTATATTTAGTGCTATCTACGGATTCGCTTTCCTCATCCTTGGTGAGTTTAGTTTCCGCGGACATAGGTGTTTTGATTGGTTTTGAATCTTCTAGTCCAAATTTGTTAAGCATATCCTTAACATATTTTGATTGGTTAAAGAAGATACCATCTTCTAGTTGTTTGATTTGGAGTCCTAGGAAAAAGTTGAGTTCTCCCATCATACTCATTTCAAACTCGTCATGCATGATTTTTGAGAAATCAACACATAATTCTTGACAAGTTGATCCGAATATAATGTCATCAACATAGGATTTGTACTATGATAATATGTGAACCTTTCTTCTTAGTGAAGAAAGTATTATCAACTAAGCCCATGGTATACTTATGGTCAACTAGGAAGGTTTTAAGTCGATCATACCACGCTTTTGGAGCTTGCTTAAGTCCGTATAAAGCTTTTCTAAGTTTGTAAACATAATTAGGTTTTTCAAAGTTGGTGAAGCCCGGTGGTTGAGCAACATATACTTCTTCATTTATAAACCCGTTTAGGAATGCACTTTTGACGTCCATTTGAAAGAGTGTAAAATTGTGTGCGCATGCATATGCAAGTAAAATTCTAATTGACTCGAGCCTAGCAACCGGAGCAAAAGTTTCATCGTAGTCGATGCCTTCTTGTTGATTATAGCCTTGTGCTACTAGCCTATCTTTGTTTCTAGACACTATACCATTTTCATCCATTTTATTACGAAAGACCCATTTTGTTCCAATTATTTTTTGACTCTTTGGTTGAGGAACTAATGTCCAAACATCATTCCTAACAAATTGGTTTAATTCTTCTTGCATGGCTGTTACCTATGACTCATCTTTTATTGCTTCGTTTATGTTTTTCGGTTCAATGGTTGACACGAAACAAAAGAAGTTGCTTTCATTTTGAACTTTTGATCTTTGTGTTCTTTCGTTAATGTTTCCTATGACACTATCTAATGGATGGCTTTTTGATTCTTTGACATTGACAATTTCTTTGTTTAGTAGTTCATCTTCCTTGTCATTATCTAAGATCTCTTGACTTTCTATTACTTGACTTTCAACTAAGTCATCATCTACCAAAGGTGATGTCTTAGAGGGAGGTGGACTCTCGTCAAATGTTACGTTCAACGATTCCTCGACTCTTAAGGTTTCTTTGTTTAAGATAATGTAAGCTTTACTACTTTGTAAATATCCAAGAAACACACCTTCATAAGACTTTGGGTCAAATTTGGTGAGATAATCTTTTATGTTAAGAATAAAACATTTACTCCCAAATACTCTAAAATAACCTATTGTAGGCCTTTTACCTTTATAAAGTTCGTATGGAGTTTTATTTAAAAATGGCCTTATTAAGACACGATTTAAAATATAAGTTGATGTGTCAACGGCGTTACACCAAAACTTTTGTGGAATATTTTGTTCATTAAGCATTGTTCTACTCATCTCTTGAAGTGTTCGGTTTTTACGTTCTACTACACCATTAGATTGAGGGGTACGTGGAGCCAAAAAAGTTATGAGTTATACCATTTTTATCACAAAAGTCTCCAAATTGAAATTCATTATCAAATTCACGACCGTGATCCGTTCTAATAGACACAATGCAAGATCCTACTTGATTTTGAATTTTCTTACTTAGAATTTCAAATTGATCAAAAGCTTCGTTTTTACTTTTCAAAAATTTTGTCCAAGTATATCTTGAATAATCATCTACTATTACCAAAGTTTAGAAGTTACCTCCATAACTTTGTATAGCGGATGGACCGAACAAATCTATATGCAAAAGTTCTAGACACCTAGATGTAGACACCATGTTTTTAGCCTTATGGCTACTATGGACTTGTTTACCAACTTTGCAAGCATCACAAAAGTGTTGGTCATATTTCAACTTAGGTAGGTTTCGAACTAGGTCTTTGGAGGAGAGGTTTTGGATAAGTCTCATGTTAGCGTGTCCTAAACGTCTATGCCATAAAGTTGAAGATTCATCTAATGAGGTGAGACAAAGTTTGTCTCTAGATGATTGATCCATCTTCATAACATACACGTTGTTCTTAAGAACACCTTTGGCTATGGTTATGCCGTCTTTAAGTATTTTACTTCCATTTTCACTAAAAAGGACGTTATACTTTTTGCGGCAAAGTTGACTAATACTAAGGAGATTAAAACCTAGATTATCAACATGAGCAACATCATCTATAGAAAGGGAGTTGTTAGAGATTGTACCTTTTCCGATGATTTTGCATTTAGCTTTGCTACCAAAAGTGACATTACCTCCATCACATTTTTGATATGTTGAAAAGAGGCTTTTGTTACCCGTCATGTGCCTTGAACAACCACTATCTTTGATCCATTCATCCGGTTCCAAACTAACTTTGAAGCACACCTATTTTATGAAAAACACTCAAACGTTTGGTCCCCAATATCTCATGGGTCCATTTTGGTTAAACATACCATTAACTTGATCCATGTATGAAAATGGAACAAATGGGTTCCATGACATGTAATTTGGAGTTTGGTAATGTCTAGGTAAGTTTTGGTTCCAACCATGTTGGTGGTTTGATTGTGTGTTGTAGTTACTCTTTGGAAAGGGGCGTTTGGGAATAGGAGTCTTAGGTCTAGGTTGAGTAGATTTAGTTCTAAATTCATTTCTACCAAGTCCTACTCCAACTTTAATAGCTGGTTTTAGTTTTGTTTCATTTGTACTACTTTTGGACTTTTTGTAACTTTAACGAATTTAGTACGATCCGGCATAGAAACAAACTTTTCTGCTGCAGATCCCGCGGAACCTTTGGGTTCAACGGGCGGAACCCTATTTTGGATTCCGTCTGATCCGTGGGTACCTGTAGCAGTTTTGTTAGTTTCTTGTGCTTTCTCGTCTTGTTTCGTTTGACTCTTTGACGTTTCTAATTTCATGAAACCTAGCCCTGTTTTATCAAACGGTGACTTTTGAAGTTTCATTATTTCATCCGCACAAGAAATACTTTTATTGAATCTTTTAAACTTTGTGGTTTGTTTTATTAGATCATTTTGAGTAATTCTAAGTTTCTCAACTTCTAGTTTAAGCTCTTCACATGATTTACACAATGTGTTAATATCTTTACTCTTTTCTAACCTCTTAGCTTTTTCTTTTAACTCATAAAC
This sequence comes from Artemisia annua, assembly GCA_014162995.1. Classification (NCBI taxonomy): domain Eukaryota; kingdom Viridiplantae; phylum Streptophyta; class Magnoliopsida; order Asterales; family Asteraceae; genus Artemisia; species Artemisia annua. The sequence continues at coordinate 75,832 of LBNU01023564.1, forward strand.
TTCATTTTCTAAAAACTCCTTTTTAGTTTTCAAAAGTTTATTTTTGTTTATGATTTTTAAGCTTAGTTCACAAAGTTTGTTATATTCTTTTTGTATGGTGTCATCATCAATAGAAGAACAAGATGAGTCGGAGTGTACCTCATTTGAGTCATGAGCCATAAGAGCAATTTCGTCATTCTTTGGCTCCTCGTCATCTTCTTCATAATCACTCTAAGTACCACTTATAAAAGCTTGTTGAGATTTACTATTGGGTGGTTTTGGACATTCTCCTATGAGATGATTTGTGTCTCCACACCTAAATCATTTCCTTTCAACCTTTTCTTTCTTATCATCACGATCTTTTCGGAAGGTTTTCTTGTCATCTTTAGGTTGCCTTACAAACTTCCCTCGTCTACGAAAGAACTTCTTGAAATCTCTAACGGCCATGGCGTATTCTCCATCGTCACTATCCAAAATAGATTCTTCATCATCACTTGATTGAACTCTAGCCTTCAAGGCAATGGACTTGACCTTTTCTTTCTTGCCCTTGACTATTTCCGAATCTTTTTCCATAATCATTTCATGAACTTTGAGGTTACCAATTAGCTCGTCAAGTGACATGCTTGAAAGATCCTTGGTTTCTTCAATTGCCATTACTTTTGCTCTCCATTTCGGATGGAGTGCTCTAAGAAATTTCCTGACAAAATTCTTGCTACAAAAAGGTTCGTCAAGTGCTTTAAGTGAAGTAATAATAGTGTGCAACCTAGCAAATGCACTATCAATAATCTCATCTTCGGGAATAGAAAATTGTTCATATTGTTGAATAAGAAGATCAATTTTGTTATCCTTAACTTGTGAGTTTCCTTGATGAGTTACTATTAAAGATTGCCAAATTTCTTTAGCGGTTTTACACATGAATACTCTTTCATATTCTTTCTTAGGTAAAGCATTGTAAAGCATCATTTTCGCCTCATTATTTTTAGCAATCAATTTCTTTTGATCTTCATTATGTTTAGTAATTGAACTATCCTCATCTTTACTATTTGAAGTATCTTTAAAAGTAGGTATATTATCACCATCAATGATTATATACCATAGATCTATATCTTTAGATTTCACGTAAGTTTCAAATTGGTTTTTCCAATATATAAAACCGTTTGCTTCAAAAAGTGGTGGTCTTTGCATAGATTGCCCTTCTTTGTAATTTTCAAAATCCATGGATCGTTTCAAGTTTTAAAACACAATATATTTTAAAAGCTTGAGTAACGTAGCTCTTGATGCCAATTGTGGAAAACTAGAAGGGGGGTTGAATAGTTTACCGGTTTTTAACTTAATTATCTTTTGAAACTTTACGTGTAATCAAAGATCTAAACTAAAGACAATATGTAATATGCAAAGATAAAGAAAGAAACGATCAAACCACAACACAAGTGTTTATCGTGGTTCGGCTACAAGGACTCTTTTTCCTTGCCCTACTCCACGCCCCGAGTATCCAACTCGAGAGTTTCTTTCACTAGTCAACAAGCTCCTTTCACCGGCGGAGAAAACCTTACACGTCGCTTACACAAGATTACCGACACAAAGCTAGATGTCGAGTTCTTTTACAAGGGTACAACCACTCCCGTCACACTATGTATTTTAAGGCCTAAAATACTAACCGATCACAACTTAAAGATACACAATCAAATGAAGTATAAACTACACGAAGTCTATACAATGCTAAGCTAACAAGTCTTGCAACGTTGTGTTGAATACTTGTAACTTTGATATGAACTTGTGAACTTCTTTGCTACAAGAGAGCTTCACACAAATGAAAATGTTAATGGGTTAGATGAATGATGTATGTGTAAAATGTAATGAGAAGTGATGGGGATTTTCTTGCAAGTGACTTGGTATTTATACCCAAACCAACCAGACCTCTGGCGGAACCGGCGGAACCAAAACAAGGGTTCCGCCCTTGTATCCCCAGGGTTCCGCCAGGTCTGACAGTCAAACCTTACAAGAAATCTTTCCATATCTACCAAGGTCACATAAAGTTATTTCTAGTCAAACACACATTGAATAAACTTGGAATCCTTCCAAAATGTGTAAGAGGTCTTATGGAAAGTCAAACACACAATCTTTCCATAAATGCACATGATGTGATGTAACACTTTCTTTATTAAGAAATATGAAAGTGTTATGTCTAACATGAAATGTAAATGTAGCAAATGAAGTCTAGTTATGCAAGACTTAAACTATAATTATGTTTTACTAAAAACTAAAGTTTACACTTTGTCATTAACAAAACTTAGCAAAGATCGTAAAATATAAATAACGTTTTTAGGCGATATTTGTATAAACAAACTAGTCTAGCCTTGAACTTTTCAATAGTTCCATCTACCTTCATTTTCCTTTTGAAAATCCATTTGCAACCTAGAGGTTTGCAACCAGGTGGTAGATCAACCAACACCCAAGTGTTGTTGCCCATGATGGAATCCATTTCATCATTTATTGCTTCTTTCTAGAAAGCAACATCTTGGGACTTCATTGCTTCTTCAAATGTTTTGGGAGCATCCTCAACAATGAAGCAATAGGAGTATTGGTCAGAGACCTCATTCCTTGTACCTTCAACTAAGTATAATTGAAACTCAGGTCCAAATGACTTTGGAGTCCTAACCCTGTTGCTCCTTCTGAGCTCAGGTTCAGGTTGTTGTACCACAACCTCATCAGAGACCTCATTTTTGACATCATTAGGGACATCATTAGAGACCTCTGAAACACCAATGTCAGCAGTTCCATTTGGAATCCTCTGACTTGGTCTAGGGATAGATGAGAATCTATTCTCATCAAAGATTGCATCCCTTGATTCAATTATTGAGTTAATTGAAACAGATTCATTAGGTTCAATAACATATAACCTATATGCCTTGGATGCTCAGCATATCCAACAAAGATGCATTCAATGCCTCTTTCACCTAAAGTTTTCTGCTTTGGATCAGGGATTCTTACAACAGCCCTACAACCTCAAACCCTGAGAAAGTTCAGATTTGGTTTTCTTTTAGTCCAGAGTTCATAAGGAGTTATCTTGTTCCTTTTATTGGGAACCCTATTTAATAAATAGCAAGCTGTTAACATAGCTTCACCCCAGAACCCTTGACTCAGCCCTGAATAGGAAAACATGGAATTAACCATCTCCTTCAGCACCCTGTTTTTCCTTTCAGAAATACCATTTTGCTGAGGAGTATAGGGAGCAGTCGTTTCATGGATTATACCAACAGACTAAAAATACAGAGTATCCATGTACTCACCTCAACTTCAGTTTTAAATACTTTAAATTTATCTAATACTTCATCCTTAGTATATAACAAATAAACATAACAAAACCTAGAAGCATCATCAATAAAAGTCACAAAGTATTTCTTATTCCCCAAAGAGGGAGTAGCATGTAAATCACATAGGTCACTACGAATTAGTTCCAACACTTTAGTTTCACGTTTTACACTTTGAAATGGTTTCTTAGTTATTTTGGTCAGCATGCAAGTTTTACACTTTTTAGTGTCCATATCAAAGGCTGGAATTAATCCATCCTTAGACATATCTCGCATTCTCTTAAAGTGTACATGGCCAAGTCTAGCATGCCATAGGGTTGAATCATTAAGTTTAGATGTTGACATAAAAGCTGAATTAACAATATCATGAACAATATTAAGCCTGAACATATGATTACATAAATAACCAAAACCAATAAACACACCATGTTTAGATAAAACAAACTTATCAGATTCAGTCACTTGTTTATAACCACAATTATTCAAAACACTACTAGAAACCAAATTCTTTCTAATATCAAGAACATGTAAAACATTAAACAAAGAGACAATCTTTCCAGAACTAAACTTTAAATCCACACATCCTCTTCCATGCACCAGGGCTGTTGACTCGTTTCCCATATGAAGAATAGAACCATCATTTAGTGACTCATAAGTCTTGAACCAGCTTCTATCTTTACACACATGAATTGTTGCTCCAGAGTCAACCCACCACGTAACATCATCATCCTGCAGAAAGTATACATCAGATATATATGTAACATAATAAATTTCAAAAGACTTATTAAATATATTCTGACCTTTTAGAGAATTGGTATTATCATTCCCTGATCCACTTGTGTCTGATCCATTGGTTTTATTGCCAATCTTAACACTTTACAATCCTTCCTGAAGTGTCCAGTTTTCCCACACTTCCAACAAGTCACTTTTGGTATCTTGTTAATATCATATTGGTGTTATGCTGATGCTTACGTTTGCCCTTGTTGTCATTGTACCTGGAGGAGTTGTTATACTCCATAATATTGACAACTGATGGACCAGTAGCAGTGCTACTCTTTGGCTTATCACTGTCTTGCACTTTGAGTGAATCCTCAATGCGCAAATGACTGCCTAACTCAACAAGAGTTAATTCATCCTTCTTATGTTTAAGCATATGCTTGAAGTCTTTCCAAGAAGGAGGTAGTTTATCGATGATACAAGAGACTGAAATAGCCTCATCCATGTTCATCTTGTGTTGTGTGAATCGACCAAGTATACTAAGAAGTTCATTGTATTGTTCCATGACAGGTCTAGAATCAACCATTTTGTAATTGTTAAAATTACTTACAAGAAACTTTTTACTTGATGCATCCTCAGCCATATATTTGGCTTCCAAGGAATCCCATAGTTCTTGAGAAAACTCAACATTCTGATAAATATCAAAAAGAGAATCAGACATACCATTGAGGATTAAACCTCTGCAGACATAATCATCATTTCCCACTTGCTTCTAACCCTTATTTGTTCCACAGTAGCATCATCCCCATGATCTTCAGGAATAGCAGTGGTCAGAACATACACCACATTCATGCTTGACAACAAGAAGTGCATCTTCTTCTGCCATCTTCTGAAATCAACACCTTCAAACTTTTCCAACTTGGAAAAGTTAGTTGCCATATGCCTCATAGAAGCAGCCATTGATTATCACAAATAGTTTCTATTGATTGTTGGTTATTTTAGTTTAGGGTTTCCCAGATCAAGGTAAAGATAATCAATGAGGTACCGGATATTCACTTGAAATCGTGAGATCACTTTCCAATAGAAACTATTCGACCCCATGCCTGAGTTACACGAATATCTCTATGTGATAAGACCAAGTGAAGTTCTTGTTTTAGGCACAAATCAAGAACCAGATTCGTATTCAAGTGTTTAGGGTTTGTGTGTTGTATCGTACATGCAAATCTGTTATCACTACAAGAAAAAAGTCTTTTAGTGACACTCAAAAAGTGTCAGAAAATGTCAAAAAAAGTGTCACTAAATGCTTTTCTTTTTCACCTTCACTTATAAAAAGTGTCAATAAAAGTCCAGGCGGTAAAAGTATATAGTGACAAAGTGTTCTGACACTTAAAAGTGTCAGAAAAGGTTAAGACTTTTCCTGACACATACATCTGTCACTATAGGCTACAACTAAAGAATCTGTTCATAGATGTATCTACCATGTATATATACATTCTAGGCAGCTTTATTTATCCAAAATTAACACATGAAAAACTAGTAATAATAACAAAAAACTGAGCTTGAAACCTATTTACTATTTCAACAATAAGTCGATATAAACCAAGTATTTTGCCTAGCAAGTAGCCACAAACAAGAAACAAACATCTGTTTCGAATATGAAATACAAGTACAAGTACAAGTACAAAAAGACTATCCCATCCTCACTTTACCATCAACACAGCCTGTAGCCACAAAGCGAGATGCGCCGAGTCATGCCAAGCACGTAACACCTTCCTGGTGATTATAACATATAAATACAACATTAGTACACAAAACTTGTGACACAAGGGGAAAAAATGGGTTATGTTGAAGTGAGCCATGAGGTAAGCTTGAGTTTCACACGATTAAAGCGAGCAACAGACATACCTCGTGTTCGCATGTGCAACAGGGTATAGAGTGATGTAGATCCCAAATAATGAGTTTGTGATCCATGCTTCCTCTTGCTGCCCAAGGAGCGCTGACATACAAAAATTAAACAAAACGTGTAATGCTAAGCATCTTACTAGCTATATTGCTATGATTAGATGTGGGAAATGTGGGGATTGGCTATAGGGTCAAAACTGGTAGTTCTGCTTGCATGGTTAAAAAACAATCAACCGGAACGAATTTGACACAAGACAAACTCTTGAAAGATTACAAGAAACTCACGAAACTAGATTCTTCGCAAAAATGAATATTAGATGTTTAGAATTCAGATCTGCAACGAAAATAGATATCTGACCTTAACATTGTACTCACCTCCTCTTCAATGACCTCTAATTTTAATTCATCAATGTCAATCATGTATGCAAAAAAAATTGATCCTTGGAGCCACAATCTTAAACCTAGTGAAGCTTAAAGATTGAATTCCCAGGCACAATAGCAGTATCAAAAAGGTTATTAAGTTAGTGCAACCTAGGGATTCTAGAAGAAATTAACTAATTCATGACTATGATTAAAAAAAATCACCTCACTTGACCACATTATCAATACCAGTTTAAGCACCTTTTGATTCATATAGTGCACGGGGGGTGTGCTACATAAGGACTAGTCACTAGTGTTGGAAGCCGGAAAGTGAAAGGAAGTACGAGGGTGTGGTATCAAGTGTGTGCGATACTGCGATGTACTAGAGGTCAGGCATAGTAAATTAGAGATGTGCTCAATCAAGGTTTGTCATTTCAAAGAACCAACATACCTAGACAACCCACAGCCCTACCAAACTAATCGACATTCTATTACACATATTCTAGAGCATACAACAGTGATTGTACTATACACAACCCGCACCAGCCAGAGGCATGCAATATTGTACACTAATCGACATTCTATTACACATTCTATTACACAACCCGCACCAGCCAGAGGCATGCAATATTGTACTATAAAAGTCTTGTAAGTAGCAAAAACTAGCTTAATAAATCATACCCTTGGACGAGCGAATCTCTTTGGTGGCTCACGGTTCCTCCTGTCAGTTCGTGATCGAACCCTTACAACCTTGGAGTGAATTACACTAGACACAGTACTGCATCTTCACATACAACTTGGGAAGAGTGTACTCTGTAATAAAAAGCAAAATTGTTAGCCTAATCAATAATTTCAAAATGCACATGTTTTTATGATCTGTGGTATAAGTCTTACGGTCAAACGCACAAGCCTCTTGAACATCCCTAACAGCAGCTTGCTCAACAATGTTCCTCACAAGAAATCTCTTGATAGCCTTGTCCTGATATACCGATTCAGATCTGCAAACTATCATTATATCCAAAGATCAATGGCGTATAAACTCAGAACCCAATCTGTGAGCAGAGGTCCCTAACAATTCAGAGGCATTGATATGCAATTAAGCACCCATGTTCTCCTATATGGGTACAAAACTACAATACTAATATTGATATGCAATTACTCGCTTGACATGATTAGCAACATTAATATTGATGTTGCATTTGGGTGACTTTTACACTTTTCAACCCATTGGCCTAAAATACTAATCATGACTTACGACAGATGATAGAAATTCGTATACTATTCACCATAACCTACCCGTTTCAATGTAAATGTAAACTAATGGCTACTTTGAAGTTATAAACGTTAACACCCCACTATTGATTTGAGTAATAGCCACTTAGACACTTTTGAAGGTATATATGCTGATTATGTTAAACACTACAATCATGATACCAAACATGAACATGTATCTAAGTATCAAATGGAAGTATAATATAGTGATTCAGTGATTCAGAATCAATAACTCATTCTCCACCAAACATATCAAATCAGTTATACGATGTCATAATCATAGCAACTATTACCTAACTGGAACTTCTTTTACATCATTTTTAAATACATAACTATCTAAACTTGCCAATTGTCGTACTTATCGATCTGAACTCTAGTTTTATAACTTATATCTTTTAAAACATTTAATATACTGTTGGTTAAATTTCAAAACATTTAAGATCGTTACATCATTTAGCATGTTTTGGCAGAATTGGTATACAAAAGAAGTATATATATATGGCACAAATCTCATTCTCTTACCTACGGTTACATCAAAATTTCTATTAGACTCACTCACATTTAACAAAAAATAAGTTCCATCTTACAAAGTAAATTCCACTACAACCTATCAATACGTGGAACCGAACTTACTACTAACTAATAACCTGTAAATTACAACATACAAAACATTGAGAAACACTATAGTGACGAGCCGAATCCATCACATCCTACTACACTTGAGGTGATTCTAGCGTTTTTCAAACAAAGAGTATTCTAGCGTTTCATCTAATATAGTTTCACTTGAGTTAGGCATATCATCAAACACCTTACATGCATCAGATTCAGCTATTAATTAACTAATTTAATACCTAATTTGAGTTAGGCATTTCATCAAACACCTTATATGCAACAATTTTAGACTTCACATTCAACAAATCACAACTAAATACATGTAACTACAAACCTATAATGAACTAATGAACTAATCAACTAAATTTCAATTCAAATTCACAAATTCAACTAAACCATTTGATAAAGAAATGCATACCTGAGCAGGAGAATTCGGCTAAACTGATGAATTTGATGAAGACGTTTGGTGAATTAACGGCCACCTAAAAGGATTAACTAATAGGAATGAATTTGATGAAATGGAATTTGAAGGTGATGAACAAGAGAATTAATGGTTATTTGAAAGGATTAACTAATAGAAAAAACAAATCCGTATTGAAGAACAGTGAATACGTATTCCCAAATCCTCATTGCTTTGTAGAGAGATAGATGTGACGAATATGGTGCGTTTGGTAAATGATAGGGAGTATATAAGGGCCCGTTTGGTTTGTAGATGGGTTTAGGATTATGATTTATATTTGGATTTAAATTTGGATTAGGATTTGGATTTAGATTTGATATAAGAGAGAGAAAATAATATTTTATATTAAGATAAAATTATATTGGTTATTTATATATTTATTCTGAATTATAAAGAAAGTAAAAAAAGATAAAAACAATTGAAAAAGCCCACTAAAATGATTAATTCGTGGCTGACAAAAAAGAAGGGCCCACTTTTTGAAAGAAATTAAGTAAATCCAGTCACCCATGAAGGGATTTGGAAAAGTTACGTATATGGCAACTACAGTTGAATTCAAAACCTACTCTATTCAACCAAACTTGTTTCAAATGTCACATCATGTAAAAACCCAAAGTAAAGTGCCCAACCAAACTGCACCTAATTTTATGATGCGTTTGGATTTTTTAAAAATATATTTTAATTATGTTATTAGTTATTAGAGTTAAATGATATATAATTTTAAAAGACAAAACAGATGTATTCATTTAAAGTGTAGTAAAACTGTCCTAGCATCGGCTCAAAACTGAACCGAATTGAAAACAGATTTTGAGAAAAATATTAATCGAGAACCGAATCAACATGAATCGAGTCAAACCGAAACCTAACTGAACCGGTTCAGTTTAGATGGTTTATGTGTGTTTTTTCTTTCGGCTCGAACCGAACTGAGCCAAACCGAATCCGAAAACCAGAAATATGTAAAGCAAAAAACCAAACCGAGTAAGGTTGGTTTGGTTTGGGTTGGATCGGTTCCTTTCGATTTTCAGTTGATTTAATACACATAAAATCTAACGATCTTGTAAACAAAAACTAGCTTCGTATTTACAGTTTCAACAAGTACATATACAAGTTAGACTTTTCATAACATTTTTTTAATAAAAAACTACGCTTTTGCTCACACTTTTTAAAAAGTATGGGTAAAAGTAAGACTATTACTTACATTTTCAAAAAGTGTGAGTAAAACTAAATTTTTTTCTCACACTTTACGTAAAGTGTGTGTATAAATTAGACTTTTGCTCACACTTTTTAAAAAGTGTGGGTAAAAGTAAGACTATTACTTACACTTTTCAAAAAGTGTGAGTAAAACTACACTTTTTCTCACACTCTACGTAAAGTGTGTGTATAAATTCAACTTTTGCTCACATTTTTTAAAAAGTGTGGGTAAAAGTAAGACTATTACTTACACTTTTTAAAAAGTGTGTGTATAAATTAGACTTTTACTCACACTTTTCTAAAAGTGTAGGCATAACTAACCTTTTGCTTACATTTTATGTAAAGTGTGGGTAAAAGTTAAACTTTTCCTTACACTTTATTTTAAAAGTGTAAGTAAATATGTACTTTCACTTGCACTTTTTTTGTGTGTCATTAAAAGTGGTGTCACTAAAAATCCCTTTTCTTGTTGTGTATGACCTCTATTTATAATAGAGAATACTCAAACCCTAGCCCATGAAATTATGTATTATTAACGGCTCATTAATTATATCATAATACTTTGCATAATAGTAGGAATCAGTGGTTAAAAACGAGAAGCAGCAGAATCCACTAGCAGCAGAATCCCACTAGCAGCAGATTCATACTAACAACAGAATCAATACTAGCAGCAGAATCAGATCAGCAGAAACAGATTCACACTAGCATAACCACTATTGAGTCAGGGGATTCAGTGACCAAATGGGTGTACACTCCGTACCTCCAAACCCATTACCAGGTGTGAATTAATCCCTCAAGTGCACTAAATTTTCGAACATTTTATACTCGCGCTTCGTGCAAGGTGTTTGTCAACAAAATTATTAAGAGATAGGGGTTACCAAAACTCAATTAAAGGTACATTTAAGAAATGAAGCCCAACTATCAAATAAAAAAAAAGTTGCATTTTTCATTGAATACCTGACTATACGTCTATTTTGTACACAAAGGTAGATAAAAGTTGCTCACAGAGCATACTATTTGACTACCATGGTCAAATGAACTAGCTGTTAGCTTCAAGGATATGCTAATAAGCACTCTTTAAGTTTTTTAAAAGCCTTTTGTAACATCATATCAATGTTCCGATGATAATGCAATATACTAAGAATGAAACTCTCAATGAAACGAGAAACTGAGTTGTGGTACATTTTCGGGGCACTGAAGTATATTTAGCTCTTAAGTATATTTTAAAAGTATTTTTGTTAACAACAACCATTTGAGCTATGATTAATAAAAAATCTATAATTTGTTGTCCTAAATTCTATACGTATATAAGACATAAAACGATAATTCAAACATGTTCTACTCATCTAACCCATATCAACAACAAATTTCTAGGGTTGAAGTGAACTCCAAATTTCCAGGGTTGAAGTGAACTCCAAATGGACATTAAATTCACAGGATTAGTTGAACATGATAAGTCTGTGAATGAGTATATCATGCATTGTACTTGACCCAAAACACAACTCTAGTTAACACATTTCTCATGTCCTGGTAGTATGCAGAAGTTTATATTTTATAAATCATTTGGTGATTCAAAAACTACTCGAGTGTGCTTTTATAGGAGTTGGTTCTATACTTATAAAAATTTTCACGTAATCTACATATAATACTTCTATAAGAGAATCAAAAAAGCCCAAGTGGAATTCTACTATGTTATGATTGTCAAACCAAAAGTAAACACTTGGAATTTTAAAGAAGAGCAAAATTGGTGAGAGTCATGAGAGTTTAGAAAGTTCTTTGGGTATCCCACATTGGTGGAGTTTGTAACCAAAAGTGGCTATATATCCCCGAGGAATCTGGAAATGAGACCTTGGTTGCATCCCGTGAACGTCTCAAGTTCGAAAATAACGATTTCATTTGTGGTGGTCACATTCTCAATGCTACATGAGATCCACTCTTTGACATGTGTTAGAACTATCCGACGGCAAGGGAACTCTGGAATGCTCTCAAGGAACGCTACTTCACGGAGGACGCAACAAGTAAGAAATTTATTATTTCAAAATTTAATTCTTACAAAATGGTAGATACACATCCAATTATGGACCAAATGTATGAACTTGAGCAATGTTTACATAGAACAACATGGACATGGATGAATCCATACAAGTGGGATCATAAATTCCCATCCACTTGGAATGATTATAGAAAAATCTTAAACATCGTAAGGATGGTCTATCCTTAAAAGACCTTGGTAAGCATTTTCTTGTTGAAGAACAATATCGTTTGGAAAACAAAGCAAACGATGACACTTCTAAGGTGCACTTCGTGGAGGAAAAGGGAGAATCTTTCAAAACTGGGGGAAAGAAACGTAAGCACGATGACAAGGACAAAACGAATTCTAAAAAAGAACAAAACGGATGTGATCAGCTACAACTGCAAAAACCCGGGACATTTAAAGTGGGAATGCCGCGCCTTAAAGAAGACACAAGATGGAGGAAATGACAATAAGAACAAAGATAACAACTTTGTTTAATGATATCCGAGGCGTTCT